>JARYGA010059726.1:32844-101269 GCA_030545235.1 Helianthus tuberosus
GATGCTTAATTTTGATCGATGCATGTCAACAAGATCTAGTTGCATGCAATAAATTACTTGTTAAAAAAAGTAGTAAAATTTAAAAATATGTTTAATTGCAATCAATTTTACATAATAGTTTTATTACTATACTACTAACCTTTCCAATTTTTCTTGTTCACACACAGGCTGGACCACGAACTTGTTTGGGCCGAGAATTTGCATATAGGCAGATGAAGATCTTCTCTTCCATCTTGTTGGGTTGCTTTGTGTTTAAGTTGAGTAATGAAAACGAAGACCCAAAGTACCGAACCACAATTAACATTCAACTCGATGGTCCATTGAACATTTATGTTTCTGCTAGGTCTGGATTACACAACCTTGAAAGTTAAAATGCAGCAAGGACTTGCATATATCATATGTTATACAAAGCATATCAAATGCTTATATGGAATAAAAATCTTGTGTAATAAATAAATTAATATATTATAGTTTTATCAACTTGCTTGGGTAGATCAAATAAAAAAATTAATTTTGACTAAGAAAAGATCTTAACCATTTATTTTTAAATCAATGACTAAGATGAAAAATATAGGAAAAAGGGATGCAAAGGTATTTTTGAAATAGCTTATTTCTTCACTTTCTCTCTTCACATGCATATTCCTCTCAATTTTTTAAATGTTGACTAACTTTTTATACAACATTATTTAAAAAAAAATACACCATAAAATTAAGTATCTTTTTATTTTTAATTTGAGCATCATATTACTATATAAATTATGAATAATTAAAAACAACTTAAAAAATTGTGTTATATTTCTATATTGTATAACATTTTTGCGCTGGATTTTTTTGTATAGTATTTTTGTACTAATTTTTGTGCTGATTTTTGCAAAAAAAATACTTTTTTGAGCTATAATTTTTGTATTTGATTTTTTGGTGTTCTATTTTGACAAAACAAAATGGTGAAAGTTTGTGTTCTAGGACCAAAATGCTTTTCGTTCTACTTATAAGGAGTTACACGTCATCGCTGCAATCCTTATTAGACGACTTAGGCAAAACCCACTTTTTAGTGGATCTTCTCCTATATGTTGACAACAAGTACTAATATAATGAAAATGCCACAAAAACCCATATCATTTTTTTTTTCGGAAGAATATAAATAATTTACTACCTGGAAAGATAAAAAAACGTTTGATTTTATGGTTTATTTAAAAAAAATAATCACATATAAAAAGTTATGAACGTTATATGACGGGAGAAATGACATGTTATTAGTATGTGAACCTTGTTTGGATCTTCCCAATCTACCCTTCCTGGTACTTCTAATGTTCCCAATAGTTACAAAAATATAATCGTATCAATCTCAGCCACAAAATCACTAGATTTTGTGGCTGTGAATCGTTCATATATATATATATATATATATATATATTTGAATTTTAGCCGTTTTTAGCCAATAACAATGCTTCATTTTTTTCATTTAATATTTGTATTTAATGTTATTGTAAGGGTATATTGGTAAATTTAAATAGATCATTAATTTGTAGTCTTTCTTTATAATACCTAACTACATTTTTGTAACTTATTTTCAGAATATATATTTAAAAAAAATAATTTAGAGTCTAGAATAAATTAGGAGGTGTGTAGAATAAATTTCGAAATGTATAGGATAAATTTGATGTGTGTACACAAAAAAAATTAGTGTGAAGGATGGTAGTATTTGTGACTAATTAATTAGTTAATAAATGAGATGAGAGAAAAATTAGGCTACCACTATTTCCATATCTCTATATCTTATTCTCACACTCTTTTTTCTCTTCTCTCTCTCTCTCTCTCTCTATATATATATATATATATATATATATACAAAGAGAGAAAGAGATGATGGATATGTGAATATTAACTCCCAACAACTATTTAATGTTTTATAATTGTATCGTTTTTCTTCTCAATTAATTTTTTTTCAAATTAACATTCTCATATATATAAGGGAAAGATATAAAGAAAACTCTGATGAGTTAAAAAAACTAAGGAAACTTGAACTCCACAATTCATCAATTTAATCTATGGTGGAGATTAAACAGGTATAAAAAGGTATTTTTTTCAGAACTTGTAACAGTCTGATAAAAAGAGCAACACTTTCTCTCTTTTTATTTGACCCAAAAGTATAACTGTCTCTAATTGTTACACAATAAAATTTTTATAAAAAAATGTAATATATTGTTAGGTGCTCTGCATGCAAACTAAAAAAACTTCATAAATTCTGAAAAAAATGAAAATTGTAACAAGTGAAGTTCAAAAAAATATGAAAAACTACTATCAAAAGCCATAAAAATGTAATAGGTGAAGTTCGAAAAAATGTAACACTGAAAATTGTAACACATTCTCTCTCATCTGACACGAAAAAAATGTAACAGTGTCAGAAAAATGTGACTGACAAAAAGCGTAACACGTGATGATGTGCGAAAACGTATATATTAATTTAATTATGATAATGGCTTTTCACAATCCGGGTTTTAAAATAGAAATATCTAACTTTACTTCACACAAACAGCAAGTGTACTGGTCGTGCGTAATATAGCCAGGTAAATCCGAGTATCAATCCTAGGGACACGTTAAACAACTTTTGGTAATAAGTTTTTCGTCGGATATTTAGTCGGTATTTTATTATTATTATTATTTTTTTAGAGAATGATTTTGATAAAAAGGGAGGTTTTTAACTTTAGAAAACAAAATTAAAACTAAATAAACTGAATACAGTAAATAAACAAAATAAGAATGAAGTTGACAGAAATTGAGAATGATACTAAAGACAACCAAATGTGGAATTATCAGATATGGAGAAACGACTACCTAGGCTAGGAATCATATTGGTGACTTGACTACTCTTGATTCATTTAATCACACGGTACCGGATTCTAAAAAAATACAACTTAGAAAAATTACTCAGATTTGCTAGATCTCCTCCCGGACTTACTAACTCACCTAAGTGACTTCTAAGGGTTGTGTAAAACTCATCGGGGTAAAGGTTTAGTTCTCCTTCCGGTCTCACCAACCTAAGGAATGCTAAGGTATCCAAATATTATATCACCTCCCGGTCTCAACAATACAATATCCTAAAAACTGAATTAACAACTTTAGGATAAAGGGATAATTTTATTTAAACTGATTTTAAACACAAAATCACAAGCTTCTATGGCGAAAAGGTAAAACTCACTCCCGTGCAATTCTATCCTAACCGTGTATAGAAACGAGATAACTCGATACCCTATCACCTCCCGGTCTCAAGAATGGTAGAACATTAATTTAGACAATCCAGCAAGTCTAATCCTATGACCAACTATGCCTAGCTTAATCATAAACAAATCATAAATGCCAAACCATCTCATAATCAATATTCATCAACATCTGAAATCAATAATTAAATAGAACTTTCAATAGCATTCAAACCGTGTGATTAAACATAATCAAGAAGTAGTCTCATAACCAATATTCAATCCATTACCTAGGTAGTTCAAAAGATTTAGCTACCCATGTTCAACAATAATATGAGATCAAAATTAAACATGCTCATTGTTCGAAATAGGAATGAAACGAATGTAAAAAAAATGAAATACAAATGTAAAAATACGCAAACCGGAATTCTCTCGTATTCGTGCTTTGCTTTCTGTGCCAATCTTTCTGCCGTCTCCAGAGCTCCTCTCGTCTCGTCAATTGTGTATGATTCTGCTTGTGTGTATGTCTCGAAAATCGTCCCTTGGTCTCTGTCAAAACGTGTTTTTTTTCTTTTTCTCTTAATGTCCAAATCCACTCCCACTATATTCTCCTATTCGTGTAATAAAATAATTAAATGATCCCCACAAAAACCTCTGGCATCGCACCAAGAAATGTCTTCCTTTTTATTTTCCACTCCAAGTCCACATGCCTTTTCCTTTTTATTTCCTTGCCACTTCAAAACAAAAATGAGTGAATGCCATATGATAGAGATTATATATTGTGAGATAACTTTATGGGATTTTTAAATTTTATCTTCTCTAACTAACGTGGCCAACACTTTGTTTCATAAAAAATCATATTGTCATTTTAAAGTATAGTTGCATTCATTTAATGATTTTGAATTTTTAAGTTCGACTCGCAAATCTCAGGTTAATTCAAATATGTCATTCTTACTCGTAGCCCCTTAAAATCATCAAAATATAAATATGAACTGGTTACGAGTAGAATTCAATAAAAACAACCCCAAAGCCACTCTAAAGTGTAAGAAATATTTTTATAAGTTATGTATAATTTATACCACATCACGTGACATATTTTGTGTCCACTCATTTGAGTTTCTTGGTTTTCTTAACTCAGAAAGGATTTCGATCTATAATTCACACACACACACACATATTTGTGTATTATATTTTTTTCAGTATTCAACTCGTGTAATACACATGCTGTTATGATATTTCAATATTTAATTAATATAGGCGGGTTTTTGTAATAAATTCAAGTTAGTTGTGTGAAATATTATATGATAATAAAAATACTTTAGTTATACGAAGTTTTTAATCTATACTATATAATAAAAAAACCTGTTTTGGGACACTTGTCATTCTCTCATTTAATTGAATAAAATTAATAATAATAATAATAATATTTAATCTAAACTAATACAAATTTTTAATTTGGGCTTGTATTATTAGGATGTACATTGTCTTCCGATCTATATATATATATATATATATAACAAAAGAAATCAATTGAGGGACACTTGTCATTATTCTAGACCATCTTTAATTGTAGATAATAATTATTTAATTTAAATTATTAATATTAAATTAATATAAATCTTATGAACTCTAAATAAATAAACTTAACTTCAAATTGTAAAGTCTTATCTAAACTATTATTCATTATATAAGTTAAACTAAAAACAAATTACAAAGTGATTTGAAATAAGAGGAGAAATACACACGTTTTTTCAAAAGATGGTTTTGTAATGTTTCTTATACAATTTTGTCATTACTTTATACCATCCTTAATTGTAGATAATAATTATTTAATTTAAAATATTAAATATTAATTTAATTAATATAAATCTTATCAACTCTAAATTAATAAACTTAACTTTAAATCGTAAAGTCTTATCTAAACTAAAAAGTATTGTTTCACTTAACAGTAGATAAACATGAATATTATTTATTGTTAATGTTATTGTTAACTATGAGAAATTATATTAAACAGCTTATTAATCAAACCAAAAATTTAAAATAGTACAATCTAATTTAAAAATACACAGGGTTTTTTAAGATATAACTTTTTTATTGTTTGCTATATAAAATTAGATTTATTCAACCCGTACAATACACAGAGTTTTTTTAAAATATAACTTTTTTTATTATTTAGTATTTTAATTTACATTTCTTCCACCCGTGAATACACAGGGGTTTTTAAAAACATAATTTTTTTATTATTTGGTATACAAAATTACATTTATTCAAACAAGATATAACTTTTTTATTATTTAATATATAAAATTATATTAATCAACACATGTAATAAAAGAGGTTTTTAAAAATATATTGTTTTTTTTATTTAGTATATAAAATTATATTTATTCAATCCCGTGTAATACACGGGGTTCTAACCTAGTGATTATATAATTATATCGTTTCTATAATATAACCTCATGTAATACACATGTATATAACCTAGTAGCATTATAAAGTAATTAAATTTAAAAAAATTGAAAAAACTTTTTTTACTTATTCATAAAAAAAAGTAAAAAATAGTGGATATACATTTTTTTTTGCCTTTATACCCGTATTTTACATAAGATTTAGTTTTGAATATTCTTATCACTTAATCTTAGCCATTGAATTAGTGTCAACAATGTTGGTGACGTAGTTAAATTTGCCTTTCTTAGAGGAATTTGCGAAGGCTTTATTTTGAGTTTGGACAAAAATTAGAATATTCAAATTAATGAATACATTTAGATATATTGTGGTAATATCTTAGCCATCTGCCAATGAGCTAGTGGTGGGGTGGTAAGAGAGACCTAGTGAGTGATCCAGGTTCAATTCTTGCCTTCAGGATTTAGTTTCTACAACACCTAATGTTGATGAGAGACTAGGCGAGTAGACGGCGATCGCTAGTTCGATCATTGAACTTAGCCACCTTCGAAAATGAATCTTGAATTAACTTCACTACGCTTTTCAAATTTATATATTATTAATTTAAAACACTCTTAGGCATTGAGTAGTTGTAACTTAGGCTTATATGATGTATTATGTGCCACGTATCTCTACCTTGTCCAATCTATTCTATTTGTGAGACATATGTCTCTTGGGGTTTTTAAAACCCTTTTTGGGTGAAGCACCTTTTCATTGTCCTCTAAATTCTCTTTGACCTCTTTCTCTCTCTCTGAAACACTCTCTCTTATGGTTCACCATTTTCGGACCTTGCACAGTCTTATTTTGTAGAGAGAAAGAGAGACAACCATGAGGTTTCTAGAGAGAAATAGAAAGAGATAATTTTTTTATTATTTGGTATACAAAATTACATTTATTCAAACAAGATATAACTTTTTTATTATTTAATATATAAAATTATATTAATCAACACATGTAATAAAAGAGGTTTTTAAAAATATATTGTTTTTTATTTAGTATATAAAATTATATTTATTCAATCCCGTGTAATACACGGGGTTCTAACCTAGTGATTATATAATTATATCGTTTCTATAATATAACCTCATGTAATACACATGTATATAACCTAGTAGCATTATAAAGTAATTAAATTTAAAAAAATTGAAAAAACTTTTTTACTTATTCATAAAAAAAAGTAAAAAATAGTGGATATACATTTTTTTTGCCTTTATACCCGTATTTTACATAAGATTTAGTTTTGAATATTCTTATCACTTAATCTTAGCCATTGAATTAGTGTCAACAATGTTGGTGACGTAGTTAAATTTGCCTTTCTTAGAGGAATTTGCGAAGGCTTTATTTTGAGTTTGGACAAAAATTAGAATATTCAAATTAATGAATACATTTAGATATATTGTGGTAATATCTTAGCCATCTGCCAATGAGCTAGTGGTGGGGTGGTAAGAGAGACCTAGTGAGTGATCCAGGTTCAATTCTTGCCTTCAGAATTTAGTTTCTACAACACCTAATGTTGATGAGAGACTAGGCGAGTAGACGGCGATCGCTAGTTCGATCATTGAACTTAGCCACCTTCGAAAATGAATCTTGAATTAACTTCACTACGCTTTTCAAATTTATATATTATTAATTTAAAACACTCTTAGGCATTGAGTAGTTGTAACTTAGGCTTATATGATGTATTATGTGCCACGTATCTCTACCTTGTCCAATCTATTCTATTTGTGAGACATATGTCTCTTGGGGTTTTTAAAACCCTTTTTGGGTGAAGCACCTTTTCATTGTCCTCTAAATTCTCTTTGACCTCTTTCTCTCTCTCTGGAACACTCTCTCTTATGGTTCACCATTTTCGGACCTTGCACAGTCTTATTTTGTAGAGAGAAAGAGAGACAACCATGAGGTTTCTAGAGAGAAATAGAAAGAGATATGTGTTGGCTTTATGTAGTCGGTGGTTTTCCGACCGTCCGTGGTGCCAATGGACATGTGTGTTGCTTTTCGGCTGCTGACTTTATGTTGTTGGCGGCTTTCCGACCGTCATACACAGTGTGATGTTGTACCTTTGGCTTATTTGTTTTTTCGGTTGTGAGATACATGTGTCTTTGGGGTTTTTAAAAATAAAGAGAGATGGGGTGGCGTTCCTGTTGTCGGAGGTTATCCAGTCGTCCTTTGCTACCTTCTATCTCTCTGTGTTGTTTGTAACTTGATGGTTGTGAGCTCAGGATCATCTGAGAGGTTTATAGCTCGATGTTATCGGTTAACCGAAACTTTTTTTGGTGTTGAAACCGATTAGTTCTGTTATGGCCATCAGTTTTCCATCGTAATCCACGCTATGATGATGCTCCACTATTTGGCGTGGCAACTTATGTTGCAGCCATAGTGGAGATTTGAGCCTATAGCAATTTGTTACAGCCATAGTCACTGGCGTTGTCAAGGTTAAAAAAAGATATGTTTTTTTTTGGTACAATAGCAAGTGTGTGAGACTCATGGCATGAAGTTGGTTATCACAAGAATCGATTCCCGTTCTCTTGAGTACCCTAAAAAGGTACCTTTTTAAGCTTCTGGTTTACCCAAATTTGAAAGAGATGCATATGTGGCTTTGAAATGCAAAAGAGCGGACGTGAAAAAAACATAAATTTGCATGGAATTGAAACATTGAAAATAGGAAGGTATCATGTGATGTTCTGACATCTACAATTGAATTGAAACTTTGGAAATAGTGGGGTTGTTCTGACATCTAGAGTTTTTTAGATTTCATTTGTTGATTTGTTTAAATATAAATTGATAAGCTAGGATTTTCATTCTCTCAAATAAATTATTACTAATAGTGTTTTACACACATGAAAGTTTATAATGTTTTTAGTAAAACGTGGTAACCCTATAAAGTTGTTATCCACTTTAATTATTTTGAATATGATTATAATATTATTATTACAATATGTAAATTAGGAATCGTTACACAAACTCCATCATCAATCAAGATTCAAGTATTTTCCTCCACAAGACACTTGGAAACCCAATGTTATCGTTTAGATATCTAATTTTGATACAAAGGTGTAGCCCTTTATTATGATGAAGGCACCATGAATCCAAGGATAAATAAAAGAATATAATTACAAAGATTATAGGGATCAATATCCAATTTAATTTAAATACAAACATAAACTAGATTAGATGTTACATAATAATGATATTATGTTGCGTCTTAATTGTGTGTATGTTCATGAATGAAGTGTGATCCGTATGCATGGTTGTAAAAATTGCACAATAAGGATGTCATCATAAGTTTGTATGTGTCACGTGTTAATTTGTAAGCCCTAGCCGCATCGCGGCGGGGCTTCCATCTAGTTATACTTCAAATTTAATTTAGTTTTGGGTTATGAAAAATTTAAGCCAAAGAACAAATGAATAAGGGTTATTCTAAATTCATTAAGGGTATGTTTGGCATGGAGCTTTTAGTAGCTTCTAACTTTATGTTTTTAAGAAAAAGTTCATACTTGATAAAAAGTCTTGTTTGGTTGAAGGAGCTTGAAGCTTTTAGGTTAGAAGCTTGAAGCTTTTGGTTGAACGCTCCTACTAGGGTATGTTTGGCAAAAGTAGTTGGTGGCTGGTAGCTGGTGGCTGTGGCTTTTTAGATATATTTGGTGTTTAACAGAGTAGCTGGAACTTTTAATAAAATGTATAAAATGACCAAAATGGACATAACTAAAAATTTAAAAAGTTTGTGAATTAAAAAGTTCATTATCTTTAAAGGTTAAAATTAGGGCTGCAAACGAACCAAACGTTCGGCGAACAGTTCGTGAACCGTTCGGCGTTCGTTCGTTTGTGTTCGTTCGTTCGTTTATTAAACAAACGAACACAAACAAGAAATTTCATTCATTTAGTTAAATGAACAAACATGAACATAAGTCGTGTTTGTTTATTTATTTTCGTGAACGTTCGGTAACGTGTTCGTTTGTGTTCGATAGTTCATTTGTGTTTTTAGTTTATATATATATATATATAAATACTTCAAAATTCCGACAAATTAAATATCTAATAAGTGTCAGTGTATTATATATTCTATTCATGAACGATTGTTTGTGTTCGTTTGTTTTCATTTGTGTTCATGAACATTAGTTTGTGCTCATTTGTGTTCGTTGCCTAAAATTAACAAAAAAACACAAACGAACACGAACAAGTTCATTTCCTTAACAAATGAACACGAACATAAAATATCGTTCGATAAGTGTTCGTGAACGGTTCGCAAACACATATATTTCTTAACAAACGAACACGAACAAGGTCATGTTCGTGTTTGTTCGGTTCGTTTGCAGCCCTAATTAAAATAATCATTTCTTCCCTAAAAGCTTGTAGCTCCTTCTAAACACTACTAGTAGGAGCGTTCAACCAAAAGCTTCAAGCTCCTAACCTAAAAGCTTCAAGCTCGTTCAACCAAACAAGACTTTTTTATTGAGTAGAAGCTTTTTTTTAAAAGCTTAAAGCTAGAAGCTCCTAAAAGCTCCATGCCAAACATACTAGTAGCATTTGGAAGAAGCTACATGCTTTTAGGTAAAAAAAAAAATGACCATTTTAACCTCTAAAGATAATGAACTTTTTAATGCACAAACTTTTTAAATTTTTAGTTATGTCAATTTTGTTCAATTTATACATTTTATTAAAAGCTCCAACTACTCTGTCAAATAGCAAATATATCTAAAAAGCTACAGCTTCTAGCTACAGCTAACAGCTTCCAATCATCAAGCACCAGCACCAACTATCAGCTACTTTTGCCAAACATACCCTAAATTTCATTTAAAACCTACTCTATAATATTAAATTAGTTTTTACCAAAAAAAGCAACTACAATAAAGAGAAAACCTATGCTATAATGTGCATCTTTATCTTAGAGTGGGCTATACGGAACATAATGTTATAATCCATTTTTGAATTGGGCTGTTTTCTGTGAGCTAAAATTGACATTTGATTCATTTTATAAATTAGTAAATAAGGATTAGGTTGCGTTCGCGTTGGATAAATTAATCCGTTAATCCAAAACGTGTCATCTCTCCAATCAAACGCTATTGACAACCTTGCATGACTTTAAAGTGTAATGAGATAATATCCACTTTTTATGACACCTGAATATAAATTGTGTTTAGAAATCTCGAACATTAAATTGCATTACAAATTAATATGATGTGTAAAAACTGAATATAGTATATAATAATAAAATAACAATTAGTATAGACGTTCATTAAAATGCAAACTAAACCATAATAGTTGTATTGTATTTATACTAATACTTTAAGTAAAGAAAAGTAAAAGTTACTAATATTGGACGAACAGTAAACCTTACTAATATAAATGTGTACCCTATGCTTAACTGTTTGGTACAATTTCTAGTAAGATATATATGGACCATTTCTAGGGGTCAAGTAGATCGATATATACCAATTAAAACTAATAAAAAAGAATAGTAAAACTGTGATGGAGGTTATTTTTTTGTTAAACCGTGGTGGAGAAATATTAGTTAAACATATGCTTATAATTAAAAAAAATAATAATTGGACAATAGATTAAGATTAAATCCTTAGATTTCTTAATAAGAATAAAATTAGTAATATGAATATTAGTAAGACTGTGATACTAATTTAGTTATAAAGGAAATTAATATCAAAGAAAACATTACTTTCAAACTTAGCCTGAGAAATTGCAAAAATGCATGGTAATTGTGGCATTTGTGTGTAATGTATAACTAGTGAGATTTCATCGCGCTTCGCGGCAGGAATTCGATCGCTATTTGTTCGGTTCATTAGATACCAACACTCGATATAGTAATTGAAAAGAAAAACCCTGCATCGGTTGAAAACAACAAAAATGGATCAATGTTGTTTAGTTGGTATCGGTTCAGTTAGCTTGCGTTATATGTTTTTTTTTTTCAGGCATTGCGATATAAATTTTATTGAAAACGAATATTGTGTTGTTATCGTACTAAATCGAATCGAAACAAGCTGAACACCATATGTATCGGTACCAATATTTATTTTTATTCTTTTTTACTTTCGATAAACTGACATCGTATCGTTACCATAACGTACCGAATCGAACAACATTGGTACCGATATGTATTCATTTTTATGGTTTCTTGTTTGATAACAGATATTGTGTTGTTAGCGTTGTGTACCAAACCGAAACCAAATGAACAGCATTAGTTGCAATACCAATATTTATTTTTATTGTTTTTTTTCTTTCGATAAACTGACACCGTATTGCTATCGTATCGTACCGATCAAGATGGGTCATGGTACTCGTATTCATTTTTAGGGTTTCTGGTTTCGAAAGTTTTTCATTTATACAACTTTGTCTGTGACAATAAATGAATATCGGTACAATTGTCGTGACAATCTGAACCGACCGATACCGTTCGAACAACATTGGTGTCGATTCCAGTGTCCATTTATATCGTTTTAGTCGATGTAAAACACATGTTAACTTCTATACCGAGTGAATATATCATACGAGTATTGTAACGGACCAAATCAATACCGATCCAATGTCTGCAATAACATACTGTCAAAATACACCGGCAAAAATATAGTTACTAATTTAGAATTTAAAGTTAAATTGAATGATAAACAAAAATATTATTAATAATAAAAAGAGAAAAAAAATACTTAAAAAAATCATTTGTTATTTATTTATTATAAAAAAATACTTACAAAAGAATAATAAATAAAATACAACTAAAAAAATCCTAAAATTGTAATATCTACTGTTCATAACCACTTTGAATTGATATAGATAATAATATGACATGCATGTGAGTATAAATTCAATTTTACTTAAATATGCAAATTACCCAAATTGTCTATGCTTTAGTCAATTGTAAAGAGAAGCTAGAAACACTTGTACATAATTGAACAATACAAATTAGGGGTGTTTAAGATCGGATTATTCGGTTTTCGGATATCTAAAAATCGGATATCCTTCGGATAGTGAATATTAATATCCGAACCCATATCCATAATTTCGGATATCTGATTTTTGGATATCCAAACGGATATCCGAATTCATAAAAAAATTCAAACGTTTCGTGCATAGATTAAAACTAAACCAACATTCAATTTTTCAAATTTTCAACGTTAAAAACAACGAACTATTATAAATTCACATCCGAATCCGATTATTTACTATATTTCAAACTAAACATAGTGCTCATATATATATATATATATATATATATAGGGAGGGGCTCATGCGAGAACCACTCTTATTGTGAGAACCGCGAGAACCAATGTGAACACAACCTAAAATAGCTAAAACAAGCTAAAAAAAACCTAACCCCCACCCCCCAAGCTAAATGCTAAAAACTAAACCCCCAAAAAAACCTAAAAAAAAAACCTACCCCCCCAAGCTAAAATACTAAAAACTAAACCCCCAAAAAACCTAAAAAATAAAAAAAATCTAAAATTTTTTTTAATATTTTTTATGCTCAAATCGCTACTTTTAGTGGCAAAAAAAAAAATTTAAAAAAATTAATTTTTTAATTTTTTTTTGCTTCGAAAAGTAGCGATTTTTATATGAAAAATTTAAAAAAAAATTAAAATTTTTGTGTGATTTTTAGCTATTTTTAGACATTTTTGGTTGTGTTCACATTGGTTCTCGTGGTTCTCGCAATAAGAGGTGGTTCTCGCATGATCTTCTCCCTATATATATATATATATATATAGGGTAAGGTTCAGTGGCGGATCTAGAAAACTTTCATAGAGGTAACGTTTTAAAAAAAAGGGTAACGAAATCGAAAAAACGTTAAAAAAAAGTCAATTTTTTCCAAAATTTACACTACCGCCCGAGCGCCAAGGGGTAGCGGAGGCTACCCCTTATGATAAGGTACATCCGCCCTTGGTAAGGTTCATGCGAGAACCACCTTTATTGTGAGAACCGCGAGAACCAATGTGAACACAAACTAAAAAAACCTAACCCCCCCCCCCCCCAAAAAAAAAAAACCTAAACCCCCATCCCCCCAAGCTAAAATGCTAAAAACTAAACCACCAAAAAACCTAAAAAAATAAAAAAAAACAAAAAAACACACAAAATTTAATTTTTTTTAATATTTTTTAAGTTAAAATCACTACTTTTAGTAGCAAAAAAAAATTAAAAAAAAATCAAATTTTTTTTTGCTACTAAAAGTATCGATTTTTTATAAAAATATTAAAAAAAATTTGTGTGTCTTTTAGCTATTTTTAGGTATTTTTGGTTGTGTTCACATTGGTTCTCGCGGTTCTCGCAATAAGGGGTGGTTCCTAACGGATCTTTGTCCTATATATATATATAGGGGGAGGGTTAGATAGAAAACCCTAAAAATTTGAGAAAACCCTAGAAAACCCAACCTCCCGACTTTTTTTTTTTTTTGAAAAAAATAACACATGTAATATAAATGTTTTTAAGAGTTTTGAGCAAAAAAAAAATCAAAAAAGCGCCGAGTGTTTTTTTTTTTAAATAAACAAGTTTCAGCAACTTTTTGTCTAACACATGTTAGTGATGGAAGTTGCTGAAACTTGTTTATTTTTTTTAAAAACATCCACTCGGTGCTTTTTTTTATTTTTTTTGGCTAAAAACTCTTAAAAACATGTGTTATTTAAAAAAAAAAAAAGTCGGGAGGTTGGGTTTTCTAGGGTTTTCTCAAATTTTTAAGGTTTTCTATCTAGCATTGTCCTATATATATAGGATAAGGATCATGTGAGAAGTAGTAGGCTAATTGAGAAACTTGAGAAGCATTCTCGACCACACATTTCCCTAAGAAAAAAAAAGCAAAAAAAAGATAAAAAAATGCAATTTTTTTTTTTTTGAAAAAATCGCAGCTTTTTTTAAGGATTTAATTTTTTATTTTTTATTTTTAAAATTATTTTTTTTGGTGATTTATACACATGTGTATATTGTTAATCTTTTAACTATACATATATTTATATTGTCAATTATACATATATTTATATACATGTTTAAAATTGAAAAATAAGTGTTATTTAGTGTTTAGCATTAGTATTTAGGGTTTAGCTTTATGGTTTAGGGTTTAGCATTAGGGTTTAGCAATAGTATTTAGGGTTTAGCATTAGGGTTTAGCTTTAACTTTTGGGTTTAGCTTTATCTTTAGGGTTTGCATTAGGGTTTAGCATTAAGGGTTTAGCTTTAGGGTTTAGTTTAAGCTTTAGGGTTTAGCATTAGGGTTTAGCTTTAGGGTTTAGAATTAGGGTTTAGCTTTAGGGTTTAGCATTAGGGTTTAGGGTTTAGTATTAAGGTTTAGGATTTATAACACATATTTTTTCAATTTTAAACATGTATATACATATATGTATAATTGACAATATACATATATGTATAGTTAAAAGATTAACAATATACACATGTGTATAAATCCAAATTTTTTTTTTTTAAATAAAAAATTTAATCCTTAAAGAAAAAGTTGCGATTTTTCCAAAAAAAAAAAAAATTGCATTTTTTTCACCTTTTTTTTTGCATTTTTTGCATTTTTTTGCTTAGAGAAAATGTGTGGTCCAGATTGTTTCTTAAGTTTCTCAAATAGGGTGGACTTCTCTTAGGATCCCTGCCATATATATATATAGGATAAGGATCATGTGAGAAGTAGTAGGCTAAATGAGAAACTTGAGAAGCATTCTGGACCACACATTTTCCCTAAGCAAAAAAATGCAAAAAAAAGGTGAAAAAATGCAAATTTTTTTTTTTTTTTTTTTTTAAATCGCAGCTTTTTCTTTAAGAATTAAATTTTTTTTTTATTTATACACATGTGTATATTGTTAATCTTTTAACTATACATATATGTATATTGTCAATTATACATATATGTATATGCATGTTTAAAATTGAAAAATAAGTGTTATTTAGGGTTTAGCATTAGTATTTAGGGTTTAACATTAGGGTTTAGGGTTTAGCTTTATGGTTTAGGGTTTAGCTTTAGGGTTTAACATTAGGGTTTAGTATTAGGGTTTAGCAATAGTATTTAGGGTTTAGCATTAGGGTTTAGCTTTTGGGTTTAGCATTAGGGTTTAGCTTTTGGGTTTAGCTTTAACTTTTGGGTTTAGCTTTATCTTTAGGGTTTAGCATTAAGGGTTTAGCTTTAGTGTTTAGTTTTAGCTTTTGGGTTTAGCATTAGGGTTTAGCTTTAGGGTTTAGAATTAGGGTTTAGCTTTAGTGTTTATGGTTTAAGATTAACAATATACACATTTTTTCAATTTTAAACATGTATATACATATATGTATAATTGACAATATACATATATGTATAGTTAAAAGATTAACAATATACACATGTGTTTAAATCCAAAAAAAAAAAAATTAAAAATTTTTTTTTTTAATCCTTAAAGAAAAGGCAGCGATTTTTCAAAAAAAAAAAAAAAAAAAATTTGCATTTTTTTCAACTTTTTTTTTGCATTTTTTGCTTAGGGAAAATGTGTGGTTCAGATTGCTTCTCAAGTTTCTCAAATAGGTTGGACTTCTCTTAGGATCCCTACCCTATATATATATGGCAAGGATGTATAGAAAACCCACTTTAATTTAGAAAACCAGGGAAACTCTAACCTCCCGATGTTTTAAAAAAAATATATATATATACACATGTTATATACATGTTTTTAAGGTATTTGGGCAAAAAAAATCAAAAAAGCGCCGAGTAGATATTTTAAAAAAAAATAAACAAGTTTTGGTGTAACACGTGTTACATTCATCTGACATATTTGTAACACGTGTTACATCAAAACTTGTTTATTTTTTTTTTAAATATCTACTCGGCGCTTTTTTGATTTTTTTTGCCCAAATACCTTAAAAACATGTATATAACATGTGTATATTTTTTTTTTTAAATTCGGGAGGTTAGAGTTTCCCGGGTTTTCTAAATTAAAGTGGGTTTTCTATAGATACTTAC
Organism: Helianthus tuberosus; assembly: GCA_030545235.1. Taxonomy (NCBI): domain Eukaryota; kingdom Viridiplantae; phylum Streptophyta; class Magnoliopsida; order Asterales; family Asteraceae; genus Helianthus; species Helianthus tuberosus. The sequence continues at coordinate 49,399 of JARYGA010059726.1, forward strand.
ATTATATATATATATATATATATATAGGGCAAAGATCCGTTAGGAACCACCCCTTATTGCGAGAACCGCGAGAACCAATGTGAACACGTGGCAAACTTGTAATTAATGATATTTAATTAAAAACACGCGCTCCTTATATCTTGTTCACTGCCGTGGTTTTCAAAGCAGGTTATATCTTCACTGTTGTCTTTTTCAAACTAGGGTTTCGTTGGAGATTTTGCATAATCGACGACGGCGGCGACTGATTTCTACAGATTCACGGCGGCGACTGATGTTCTACGTTTTCACGGCGGCGTGGATGATGGTGATGGAGGATCTAAAGCAGCAGCAGCTGCTGCATCGGTTTCATGCTCGATTCGCCTCGATGTTGTGGCGGATGGCGGCGATCGGTCCATGGCAAAGCTCCAATGTGGGCATCAGTTTCATTTAGGTTAGTAGCTTGTTTTAGTTTTTTGTTTAGGTAGATTGTGAATTTAAGTTGTTTTGTTTGATGTGAATTGAATAATTCTGATCGATTGATTCTGATTTGTGTTATAAAGATGGTTGCTTTGTATTTGAATGGTTGTTGGGAGGTAGTATGATGATATGATTTGGTCATCTGAAAGGATATTTGGTGTTAGTTTTGATTTTTGTTACGTTATAAATATGCTGTTATTAAACGTTTAAACCTTTATGATGTGTGTCAATGATTCAATGTATGAAAGTTTACAACTTTTGATGGATGATGGTATGTAACTCATAGAATGTCTATAAGTTGAAACTTGAAAGTAGGTTGAAAAGTGGGTCGGTAACTTCTTTCGATTTTGGGAATTGTGGGTAATGGTTTTTATTTGTTATGCACATGTGCAGGTGTCGCTCAATATACCTGAACAAACAGTAAGCTGTACGGCAATCTTACAGCGGCGACTGATATGCAAAGAATATCATAATCTTCAATTGAGTTTTCCTGTTTCTATCTTTCGCCAATTCTCACACAGTTCTTCAATCGGTTTTGGATTTATATGACACCATTCAAACGCAGGAATACCTATTTTTCATCCGATTTTGGATTCTGCTTCGATTATCTTCATTATTCACTGATTTGTTCGATTTTCTTCATAATCTGCAGGTTTTAGTTTTCGAATCCAATTCAGATGTTTATGCTATGATTTCAATTTATGATTTGCCCTTGATTCGAATCTCGTTTTGAAAGATTATTTGGTTGTTCTGGAATCGAAACAAGTTGCAATGACAGGACGATGGCTGCTGTAAGTAATTCAATTTTACATATAGCATACTCCAGCAGGTATTATGTTGAATGTAAACGATGTTTATACTTTTGTAAATGATATTGTATTAAATGATGTGCACATGTGCATTATATTGATTGTAAATGATGTTGTATTAAATTATATGCACATGTGCATCATGTTGATTGTAAATGATATTGTATTAACTTATATGCACATGTGCATTATGTTGAAAATTATACCATGTCGATGTATGGATTCTGTTTATGTATGGATTCTGAACAGGTGCCTTATGGATGACTATCCAATTTTGTACAGAATTGCATTAAACAAAGGGTCTTGGGTGGCGGACAACTACAAAAAAAAAATGGAAGAACAAGCCGACAACCGGGGAGGCATGGTGGAGTTTATGCATCTTATGGCGTGCTGAAAAACACCAGAGTGAAGACGGGTCAAGATGGGTGGGGTTGGCACTTATGTTGATGCTGAATTCCCTACTCTAAATAGAACGTTTAATCACTAGGAGGACATTGTGATGATGTACAACACTTATGATACAACAACTGGATTTTCCACACGCAACTACTTATATATTGATTATCACTTGTTTTTTGTTTACATTATTGTTTATACTTATTGTTTATCTACTTAATTGTGTAATATTCATTGTTTTATTCATGTCCATTTAACATAAATTACCAATATGTCCACTGTTTCAACACATGCACATGTGCATTACCCAATGCGTGCATTTTCAACATTTAAACCGTAGCATCTAAACTTGTCGATTCACTGTTTCTAATGTCATTATGTTTTAAGTGCATGTACACCATTTTCAATCCACCTATTATACATTGCAACATATACATTATGCACATGTGCATTGCCACCATGTACTATGTCAAGCAACATTAAACATTACTACCTTTACGTTATGCACATGTGCATTGCCAACATAATTTATGCCACAAATTATATCACATCAATATGTGTCTGGGCATTTCCAACATATATTATACCATACACCATACAACATTGTAAACTACATATCCTATACCAAACACCATCATGAAAATTAAATATAAGCGAAAGAAAGCCGATAAGCGAAAGAAGGCCGCACGTTTATGCAACAAATGTAACAAATATGTTTTCGGCCATGATTCACGCAACTGCGAAAAAAATCAAGGCTGCCAAACTTGCTGCACGAGCAGATAAACGTGTTGTTGCTATTACTGTTGTACTACCTGCTCCGTCTGAATCCGGTTCTGTGAATCCGGTTCTGATGATGTTGATCTTAATGACACCGATGAGTATTCTGATGAGAATTCTTCTTCTTCTGATGATAACCCTGAAGTCCCTACATATGTGCAAGAACCCGAGTAAACTCTTAGACGTTCGAACAGACGTCGTAAATCAACCAACCCGACTTGTGATTCTTGATTTATCTATTACCTATTACAACTTATGATTATCGAACTTAACTACTTATGAATATCAATATTTGTTTTGATTATGTTTCTTAATGGACTATTTATGCGTTTTTTAATATATTCATCGTTGGCATCATCCTAATTTGTTATCAATTATGTATTACACGTAACTATTTGTGATTTTATTATTACCCACTTAACATAATGTAATTTTATTACTACCCATTTAACTTACAATATTAATATTAATGCCTAACTTACAATATGCACATGTGCATACATATTGACCAGTTGTATCTAACAGTTGAATCATCTTGTTTATTGATATACCATTGTTTATTATTATACCTGTTACTAATATTAATATAAAACCGTTTGTTATGCCTTACATATAACTATACCCATTTGTAATACATTACATACTACACTGTACGTTATATAACTTTATGCACATGTGCATACCCATCATTTAATTTATTAACCAACATAATATAACATATTTTAACAACCATTTGTTATGACACATTATATATTACTAACACACATTTAATCATTAATAACATTCATTACCAACCATCTTGTTAGTTTAACCATTTTAATGCACATGTGCATAAACAGCAACAACCAATACGAACTCCAAACATCGATTACTATATCAGCTAAAATACCAACTGATTACTATATCAACTACTATACCATCTGTTGTCAACCAAAAGTATTAGTGTCATAATAGACCACTTCCAACCACATTTAACCAAAACTATAAACGACATCATAACAAAGTACCATCTGACGTGTTAAAACAAACAAAACAAAACAAAATACTAGTTTCATTAACATAAATCACAAACAAAACAGAAATACTATATGTTCCTAAAGTTAATAACCTGCTGTGTTAACTCGTACCCTCAAACTTATCCTCATTCTTCCATTTGTCAAGCATATTCCAACATTTTTCTTGTTTCATCGCCTCTTTGTCTAACGTTTTCTGCATTTTTTCATCTTTCAAACCACGTGTTTTCTATTTTGCAAGTTCCATAACAGTTTCCTTGTACATGTTTGCCTCTGATAATAACAGTTTTGTTGATATCTTCATCCTCAAGTTTTTCAGTTGCATGTCTTGAATATCTTTCCGCGTACTAAAACCGCTTTCAAACTTGACATCGCTCCATTTGTACATCTCCATGTGTCGCATAGCGAACACACCGCAATCGTTGAAATTATCACTCGTGGCCCATTCCATTTTTTTATGTTTAACCTATGTGCAAACACATTAATACATGTATGAAATGTTTGTACACACTAATGCACGTGTGCATTTTGAATATTGATTAAAAATTCTAAATAACACATACCATCAACAACATTGTCATCTTTATCACCAACTTTAGATGTTGATAACCTTCTGTTCTTTACCATGCGCACCTCACCAACACCTTTGTTTGGTGTTTCCACCTGTTTCCGTTTATTATTCCTCACCTTCATGTCCTTTTTTACAACTTTTTTCACATATGCATTCATAAACTCAATATGTTTATACAAATTATATTAATACAAAACAACATTAATGTAATGATGCACATGTGCATGAAATAAATTTTAATTAATGAACATCCAAAATATTAATTATAAATAATCAAATATTCTAACCTTTTTGTTTACCATGCATATACTTTTCCGTTGTGATTGCGTCTTACAATGATGACCCTTCGTCCCTCGACTTTAATACCAATATAACTTTTTTTCATTTTCTTTTCCAACTTTCTTTCCATTGCAATTATGCAATGAACATGTGCATATACGTTAAATACCTTAATAACCTAGTATGACAAATTATGCGCATGCGCATAGTAACATATTTTGTCAGTTTATGCACACGTGCACATATGTATATATCACACCACAATATCCTATTACCACATTCTAACATAAAATACATTTGTGCATAACTATTCACATGTTATTACAAAATATGCACACGTGCATATTAAATTAATATGACAATATTTGCACATGTTCATAACTATATATCACACAAACTTACCTTAATAACATATTCTATTAAACATCTGATGTAAACATATGCACATGTGCATGACAATATTTCTCATAATACACACCAAAGTTTGAATTAACAAATTATATGTAATATAAAGAAGTACGAACGAATTGTGTAAACTTGCAAACTGTCGCGCGAACTATGCACATGTGCATATTGAACTATTATGAACATATGCACATGTGCATAACTTATATCACACAAACTTACCTTAATAACATATTCTATTAAACCTAGTTAAATCTATGATGTAAACATATGCACATGTGCATAACAAAATATATCACAGTGCAGAATGAAGTTTGAATCGCCAAATTATATATCATATAATGAAGTACGAACGAATTGTATAAACTTGAAAAGTAACTTGAGTTATATGACAGAGTTCTATTACAATATCTATGTTACATTGCACAATATCTATGTTAAACCGTTGCCCTAATTACGAATGAAATAGAGATCCACAATGTTTTTAATCATGTTGCCGTAATTACAAATTGATGAAGAATATACGATCGATTATTATGTTCCTAATATAAATTATACGACTCATTATGGACGAATTTTAGGAACTAACCTCAATTATATGACGAAATCTGAAATATATGCTTGTAAAATATCAAATCTCTGAGGAAAAATGTCACTCCAAATGCTTCAAAACGGTGAACTGATGATCGTGAATGTGATCATGTATTTGAGTCGATGATGTAATTGTTTGTAACAGAAGAACTGATTCAATATGATGGTGAAATGTTGAGATAATCGTGAAAGAGAATCAGATTCAAATTGGGGAGATAGATTGGGGATTTTTGTTGGACGTGAATGATATTATTGAATATAGTTAATTTTCTAATTGAAGTCCGATCATATGCGCGTGTTTTAAAAGTTGATTGGGTATTTACAAAATTGCCCCATGTTCACATTGGTTCTCGCGGTTCTCGCAATAAAGGTGGTTCTCGCATGAACCCTACCCTATATATATATATATATATATATATATTTAAAAAATTATTAGTTTTCGGGTATCCGATTATCCAAAATTTTAGAAATCCACATCTGAATCCGAAATTTCTGATATTTCGGATACGGATTTTCGGATATTTCGGATTCAGTTTCGGATCCGAATTTTTCTGAACTGTCCTAGTACAAATAACTCACAAAGAATTTTCTGAATTAATAATGGGAAAATATTTTATAATATATTCAGCCAATCAGCCGACATCGATGTTGAGAGAGATGATTATGGGGCCAGGCGACGGGACAAGTTCATATTCAAAAGGGTAACTAATGTAAATTCACAACTAATATAACAGTTATAAATGAATAAAAATATGGTAATGCTTAATGAGTTAATTTTAATTTTACTAGATAAGATAGATGTAGTTACATAAAAGGTTATGATAATAAACTCATTTGGTATTTGCTTGAGTCTAGCCTTTTAGGAGTGATTCGCTGATTCCAACTCATTAAAAACTTCTAGTTAGGTAAAAATTGGCCTTGTTATAAATTTTGAAACTAAAGAGGTACTCTATCACCTTCTAATGTGAAGGTCATGGATTTGAGTCTCATTTGGTGTAATTTACTTGTGATTTGTTTCAGGTGGGTTAGAGCTAGATTTTATCACTATGGGTTTTCATGCGATGGATTTCTCCTGGAATAATGGGGGAGCCTGGTACTGTTTGCATACGTAGGGCATGGATGACCTTTCGCCAATGAATTTACCCAGATGACGGGACTTGTATAGTATTCGTTGACGTTAAAAAAACAGTGAAAAAATCAATCCCTTAAATAAAGTTTGTTATTTTGTATGTAATTTTTATGCATGGTTTGTCATAAACTGTAACCAGTTAGGCACGGAAAAAATGATTTTACCCAAATTATATGATTTAAAAATCTAATAAAGTTGCTAAAATATACAAGTCAAATTATAACTGATACTTGATCCTCATACGGTGATAAGATGTGTTCATATCAAAAGATAGGTTTTAAAAGTACAGTTGTAATCGAGCTGAGTCGAGATGAGCCTGGCTGAGCTCGCACTTGAACTTAAACGAGTTAGTTCGGCTCGATTAATTTTTTGAGCTGAAAAGTCGATATCGAGCTCGGCTTGTAAAAACTTTAAGCTAACTCGAGCCCAATCAAGCCGACTCGTTAATTTTTTAAATTTATTATTATCCTTTTTCAAATATTGATAACATAAAAACATACGATCCACACACACATACAAACAAATGAACAAACGTTCCCTAAATATATATATACACACATATACAAGCATACGATCCATCGAGTCAAGCACAAAGCCGTGTAATCAAGTGGAGCCATGAGCCAAGCAACCATGGCTCGAGCTTAACACGATTACAAAATGAGCTGACTTGGCTCGGCTTGAAAACAAAATGAGCTATTTTCGAGCAAGCTTTTTTCAAGTGAGTTTCGAGTGAGCCTTGAGTTTGAACACCCCTATTTAAAAGTCATTGCATTATAGAAGCTAGTTAGCATTACAATCTAATATATATGTTTTTTTAATGGTTAAACTTGCACACTATGGGAATGAATCCATGACACCATTAGGCTATTCTCAATGGATTACAATATATATTATATTATATTATATATATATATGAATGAATTTGAAGTTCTCATCAATAGTGATCTCATATTTTAAAAGTTTTAGATATTTTATTTTTTTTAATTAATTATATTTTCAATATTTATTTAGTTTTTTTATAAAATATTTTATTCATCATTTGATATTTTTAATAACATATGTTCGTTAAGTTTTCATAACAATTAACTCTGCATCTTTGTTTTCTTTTCAACGTTGCGATATAAGTATTATTAAAATTGAATAACATGCCATTTTCATACGAGACTGAAACGGAACCGACGATACAACTCTGTATTGACACTTATTTTTATTCCTTTGCCTTAGATAAGCTGACACCATATTGAACAAAAATCGGTACCAGTATCTGTATTCATTTTAATGGTTTCTGGTTTGGATAATTTTTCATTTATACAACTTGTCTGCGACGATAATGAATATATATACCAGTTATGTGATGATCTGAATCAACCGATACCGTTCGAAAAACATCGATGTAAACACGTGTTGATTTCTATACCGAGTGCAATTGTCCTGGTACTGTAACGAATTGAACCGATACTAATCAATGCTCGCGGTAATGTACCGCCGCCACACGCGGTCAAATAAGCTAGTTATATATATATTATATTAAATATAGAGACACATTGGCGAATTTATTACAACTAATTATGATAGATAAAGGTAATCTCCAACCAAAGACATGGCTATTAATAATAATCGGAACCACTTGAGGTAAAAAAACACATATTCTCACATAATGACAACTTCCATGGTCATGGATATTATTGGAAATGCAGTTAATTTCATTCCAGTAATCACAACTTTGTTACTTCTTATTATTTTGTTGTATATCTACAATGAACACCAATTAGTACATGGGAAGAAGTATCATCCTGTTGGTGGGACTGTGCTTAATATGCTTATTAACTACAAAAGATTGCATCATTACATGTCTGATCTCTCAGCAAAATACAAAACCTACCGACTGCTTAGCCCTTTCCATAATGAGGTTTATACATCTGACCCTGCAAATGTGGAGTATATTCTCAAGACAAATTTTGAAAATTATGGCAAGGTATATATGTGTCCTAGATAGATATCTCTACCAGTATTATTATTCTATATATATTACAAATCACAATTGTGCCAACAAAAAAAAAAACTGTAGGGAGCGTATTTATACAACACCAATAAGGAACTACTTGGTGACGGAATATTCGCTGTTGATGGCGACAAATGGCGAGAACAAAGGAAGGTATCGAGCAGTCAGTTCTCTATGAAAGTTTTAAGAGATTTTAGCACTATAATCTTCAAAAAGTATGCTACAAAACTAGGGAACATATTGTCAGAAGCAGCAACTAGCAAACAAAAAATAGATATAAATGTAAGTTTCTATATATCTTTGTCACCAACACCCCATTCATGCATGACATATGCCTATGTATGTATGTATGTATGTATGTATGTATGTATGTATGTATGTATGTATGTATGTATGTATGTATGTATGTATGTATGTATGTATGTATGTATGTATGTATGTATGTACAGGAGTTGATCATGAAAGCAACGATGGATTCAGTATTTAAAGTTGGTTTTGGACAACATGAGTGGTACAAGCGAAGAAGGTATTGCATTTAGTTCGGCATTTGATAATGCATACGAGTCGATCATGAGAAGGTATGTTGACTCAACATGGAAGATCAAGAAGTTTTTGAATGTTGGATCAGAATCAGAGTTAAAGAGAAGCATCAAATTGATTGATGACTTTGTATATAAGTTGATCCAGATGAAGTCTAAACAAATGCACGACTCAACGGATGATATTTCGGTATGTTAATCATTAATTTGTTGTTTTCCCACAAAAATCATAGGATGATTTTAAGTGACTATCACCTCCTACAATTATGACAAAAAAGGAGTTTCGCATAGCCTAAGTAAGTGGTGAATATCAAGGTGTTTCTTTAAGTTATCGGAAACAATTGGTACTAAGCAACACATGAAGCCAGCTTTTCTTGTTTCATTAACTTGAAGAAAAACTATCATTTGGTCTAACATCTATATATATATATATATATTTATAGTAAACATAACTTTGGAATTCAAATAAACATATATTTAAACAAACGATTATCATTATCTAATAACTTTGAAGGAACAAGACCCATCAACCATATCCTTTTTCTCTTAAATCGGGATTAAAAATGAGTTGATGCCTGATTTCTGAAACTTGCAGCTGAAGAAAGAAGACATTCTTTCTAGGTTTATGCAAACGAATGATAGAGATCCAAAGTACTTACGAGATATAGTACTAAACTTTCTACTTGCTGGTAAGGACACTATAGCTATTACTATGACTTGGTTCATTTACATGCTTTGCAAACATCCCGACGTTCAAGATAAGGTTGCAAAAGAAATCAAAGAGGCAACCAATGTGAATGAGGCGGATGATATCACTAATGTTGCGGATTTTGCTTCTTCTGTGACCGAGGATGCACTCCAAAAGTTGAACTATCTTCATGCAACGTTAACCGAAACTATGAGACTCTATCCTGCGGTTCCAATGGTATTTTAAGGATCGGATCACGCCTGAGATTGTTTTTTTTTATATATATAAAATTTCCTAAAAATAAGGAGTGATATATATATACAGGATCCAAAGATATGCTATTCTGATGATGTGCTACCAGATGGATATAATGTGAAGAAAGGGGATATGGTTACATACATGCCATATGCAATGGGAAGGATGAAGTACATATGGGGTGAGGATGCAAATGAGTTCAAACCAGAAAGATGGCTTGATCATAGCGGTGTCTTCCATCCAGAGAACCCTTTCAAATTTACAGTCTTTCAGGTAATTAATTAGTGTGTGTAATACCTACCAATCTACTAAAAAACAGGGAGCTAGCTATGACTGACCGCTTCATATAGTAAAGCTAGGATTTATCCCTACCAAAGTACGTGGTGTGGATTCATGTGCCTCATAAATGGATTTTACAAGTAATTTAAATGTGTATATGAATTGATGTTCAAAAGAAAAATAAGAAAAAAAAACGGTATGATTAATTTATTGTACAAGTGATAAGTAAAACTGTAACATTATTGCTTTAATTCTCCAACTAAAGTGCTACATAGTACATTACCTAATTTATACGGAAGGGAAATCATGAAAATGTTCATATTGACCGAGAAAATTTAAAAACCGTTTTTTTTAGGTGCCTTTGGTTGCAACATATTTCAATCTCGCGTAGCAAAATGGACCATTTGGCGCAACAAATTCATCCTCGTGTAGTAAATCCATGCATGACGCAACAGATTGTATATGTTGCGGTATACCCCCCCCCCCCCCCCCCCCCCCACCCACACACACAAATAAAACAATGATTTTCTTCTTTAAAAGTAAACCCTGACGCAAGAGATTTCACTCTGGTGTAGAAGTATTAGATCAGATGGTCTATTCATTTAGTGGTCGGTGACGTGTGTCCTCCTAAATTATGGAATTTATTGGTAATTAAAAAACAGAAAAAAAATGGGGGAGGTTGGGGGTTCGACTCCGGTTGGACGCGTATTTACCACCTATGGAGAGGTTTACCACATATGGGCTCTAAGACTATCCACATCAGTGACCCATCTCAACCCAACCTTTTATTAAAAAAATAATTTCTCTCTCTTTCACCTACACAACCCAACCCAAGTTAATTTTCTACACACATTCACAACCTAACTCAACCCAATTTTTTATTATATAAATATGATTAAGTTATTGTGGGAAGAAAAAGATATTAAATGCAAAAGCCATTGAGGTAGTGACATGTGTAAAGAATAAAGGAACAATTAGGTTGCAACCCAGGTTGTTGTGGCAACCGGGTCGTGAAGTTCGGTTGGCAAAAATTGAATTTAACTTTTTTTTAATTTCCAGGTGGCAACCCAATCACCTAAAAAGTCACCGATGTGGGTGGTCTAAATGACTTGTTGGGCTTTGGCCCAACCCTATTAGGCCTAGTAAATCGACGCCGTTAAAAAATCAGAAAAAATCAAACGACTATTTTCGGAATTTTAAAAATTTAAGTTTATTTTGTTTATATCATCAATCAAAATGAATATTTCATAATTATCATCAATCAAAATGAATATTTCATAATTTTCCCGTTAATTAATGCTTTGTACCTTGATGACTAGACAAGCCACATATATAAGGATATCCAACAATAGATTTTGCACTAGTAGGTTGTGATCTTGATTATGAAATTTACCTTTCAAAAAAAAGGTTGTGATCTTGATTATCGAACACCCGTTCATAATTTTCGCTGGCGATCTGTGTAAATTCAACTACAGGTTTAATAGAATTAACCTTTCAAATTAGTTAATACTTTGTTACTTAAAGTAACCACCACAAGTGGCCTAGTGGTGGAGTGACTTGGGTTCTCTAATGGAGACCCAAGTTCAATTCCCATTAGTGTCACTTTGGTGGCCACCGACACCCGCTTTAAGCCGGACCGAGGACACTCGAGGTCTCGGGTTCGAAACATGTTTCTTACCCCTCTTTGATGGCTATGGGTATTTGCCGCCAGGGATCCTTGTCGGGTGGTGAACTGGGAAGGGAGATCCCTTCCGCGGTCAGGGGTACCGTGCAACTACCCTTTTTTTTTTTTTTTTTTTTTTTGTTACTTAAAGTAGAATTTGAATTGAATAAATTAATGATATTTTTAATAGTCTGTTAGTTAATTATGCTGAAAAGAAAATTTAATTCATTGTTGTTATAGTTGCAGCATATATATTTGGTAAGAGATGATAATAATATTAATTTTTCATTGCAGTATTAATTAACCTAGCTAATTTCTATTAATGTTGTTTATATGTATGTAGGCCGGACCACGAATTTGTTTGGGTCGAGATTTTGCATATAGGTTCCTGAAGATCTTTTCTTCTATCTTGTTGGGCTGCTTTGTCTTCAAGTTGAGTGATGAAAACAAAGTTGCTTCCTACAAAACCACTATTAATCTTTCTATCGATGGTCCATTGCATGTTTTTGTTTCTTTTAGGTCTGCTTTATTAGCCAAATCTTAGACTTAAAATGCAATAATCTTTCTTGCATATATATTTTATTATGTTCAATAAAAATACTCAACACGATCTGCGTAATAGATTTTCTGTATTCCCCATAAAAAATTGAATTTATTATTATTATTATTATTATTATTATTTTTTGAAATAACGGCGTTCAGATCATGGTCTCGATTTCGTAGTGGGTTTCAACACCGACCCCATGAGATTTTAAGACGGACCCTTAAGAGAATCAAACTAACTTAGAAATTAGAAAGAGTAAACGGCAGTTTTACCCCTGGAGATATAGTCCATTGGCACCCTTACCCCCTATCACGAAATTTTTGCTGTCTTACCCCGCAACTAATGCGAAACGCTACAATATTACCCCCCGGTGTTAAAAAACTTAACAGTTCTGTTAACCGAGATGTTAAATGACTATATTACCCTTTCTTATTACCCCATATGCTTTGTTGTAAGAAATCGTATTTTCCCTTGGTGTTAAATATTTCTTTGTGCCATGCTAGATCTGCTGTTCATCCTTTGCTTGCCATGAGCAAAATTCCCCTTCTGATCATAAAATACAAATAACATAAACACTCTGTTCCCGAGTCTCATTTAACAAGGGGAGGGGGAGGAAAATGAATTAAGAGAGAAAAGGAAGGATAAGATGTGATTTTTTTCGTGTTCCCGAGTTTAATGAATTAACAGGGGGAGGGGAAGGAAAATGAATTAAGAGAGAACAATTTTACCATTATACCCTTTAAATATATAACATTTTAATCAAAGAAAAAGTCACAAAATTGTGACAGTAAACAAAGAAAAACCGAAGGTCTAGAGGCGGGGTGTTATATTCTAATTTTACATTTACACTAGTAAATTAAAACTTCATAAAATGTGATGTCCAGGTCCTTAGTTAATTGGTGGTCACAGGGTGCATTTACTGTTTGGTCAGAATTTGAATTTGAATGTAGACATTTCATGTCAAATCTATAGTGTTTCGATCCTTTTTGACAGTTGGGTATTGTTGCTGTTGATCAAAAGCTTGAAATCAAATAAAAAAAGAATAAAAATTGAGTAAAATTTTTTATTTTAGAGAAAGAGATGTACCTGCAATTGAGCTTACAAGATTGTTGTTACACATTAACCAAGGATCAAAATTTAAACCAAACCCATTTCTAAAATGGATCAAAATCAAAAACCCACAAACAAAATTTGATCTTATGCAGTACAGATTGAATATTTATGGAAATTTTTGGTTCGCTGGAAAAGTGTTGCAGAGAGATTGATTTATCCGTCAATTTGGTGTGGTCGCCGGTGGTGTGGTCCCCAGAGAGAAGAAAGGAGATTGGGGGAATACTTGGAGGGTAAGGTCGAAGTGAAGTTTATAATATAGGATGTTGTGTTGAGGAAGCAATCAAACACAAGTGGAAAAGACTATATTACCCTTTGACCGTTAATAAATGACATTGACTTTAAACAGATTTGAACACCGGGGGTAATGTTGTAGCGTTTCACATTAGTTGGAGGGTAAGACAGCAAAAATTTCGTGGTAGGGGGTAAGGGTGCTAATAGACTATATCTCCAAGGGATAAAATTGCATTTTACTCAATTAGAAATAAAGCACATCCCTAGTGGAGTTGAGATTTGGAAGTCTTACACATGTAAGAACCTAAAGTAAAATTTTAATTTGGTGTTGTTAAATACACCCACAAGTCAATTTTTTTTTTACTTTTACCCATAAGTCAACCATATTTGAGTCAACTTTTAAATATTACTGTATTTCAACTTTCCATAAAACAAATTAATTGGAACAAGTTTCCATAAAACCTATTTTTCAATATTAAATATTCAGATAAAAAATGAAAGAGTGACCTCATTTATGTTTCGATCATTTTAATTTACTTTTATCTATTTAATATTTATACATTTCCATTGAAGGTAATGTTGTATAAATTATTCATTTATTTTATAAGACTTTTATTGGACAAAATAGTTTTTTTATAAAGAAATCACCACACTTGCTTTTTGCTATTAACCAGAATCATTGGATAAAGTAATTAAAACCCTATTTATGATTTTTTGTTAATATACATAAATGATGTTAAAAGGTAAAATTTAACCTCAAAATTTATTAGCAGATTATAAAAAAGGATAAATTATCCTGCGTAAACAGCAGTAGTGGATACCGTATAATTAGTCGTTCTTTGTTTAATTAGTCTTATATTTATAATCTAGAAATAATGAAAATCTTATTTATATATATCATTTAGACTGTAGGTTGTGAACGCGCGAGCAGTCGGCCAACTTTATCGTCGTGAAAGTGGTTTTGTCGATCTAGGTGATTAATTGTTTTAATGTTTGCACGTTTACTGTTTTATTAGAGACTCGTTATTTATTTATGTTTAACTTTTTCACTTTCGTATTTATAATAAAGTGTCTTGATTATGTATTTATTAATATTTATACTAATACTAATAATAGTATAACAAAATATAAAAAAATAACAAAAATATTATAAAATAAAATAACATAAAAAACATAATCATTACTTTTGCCTTTATAATAAAACATAAGGAAATAGGAAAATTGGTTTTTAATAAACCAACATTTGCCCCATTGGTAAATAATAATGCTACCTACAGATTTGGTAGTTAATAATCCTACGTTTCAATATGTTGGTACTCAATAGACCTCCGTTAGTTTTTTTTAACTGAAGTTAGTTTTTAAGTTTTATTTATTACACAAACAGTCCCTGTAGTTATAATTAACTAGTTTTAAGTTTTATTTATTACACAAACAGTCCCTATAGTTATAAAAAAAATCATAAAAATAAAAAAAAAATCTAAAAATTCAAAAAAATTCAAAAAAATCATAAAAATTCAAAAAAAATCAAAAAAATTCTAAAAAAATAAAAAAAAATCATAAAAATTCTAAAAAAATCAAAAAAATTCTAAAAATATCAAAAAAATCATAAAAAACCATTTTCGACCCGGACCGTTTCGACCCGGACCGTTTCGACCCGCCACCACCACCACCACCACCACCGCCACCACCACAGCACCGCCACCACCACCACAGCACCGCCACCACCACCACTACCACAGCACCGCCACCACCACCACAGACCGTTTCGACCCGCCACCACCACCACCGCCTCGACCCGCCACCACCACCACCGCCACCGCCACCGCCACCACCACCACCGCACCGCCCCGCCACCACCACCACCACCGCCACCACCACCACCACCACCACCACCACAGCACCGCCACCACCACCACTACCACAGCACCGCCACCACCACCACAGACCGTTTCGACCCGCCACCGCCACCACCACCACCGCCTCGACCCGCCACCGCCACCACCGCCACCACCACCACCGCACCGCCACCACCGCCACCACCACCACCACCGCCACCACCGCCACCGCCACCACCACCACCACCACCGCACCGCCCCGCCACCACCACCACCACCACCACCACAGCACCGCCACCGGTACGGTACGGTTCGAAACGGTACGGGTCGAAACGGTCCGGGTCGAAACGGTCCGGGTCGAAACGGTCCGGGTCGAAACGGTACGCGTCGAAACGGTTCGCGTAGAAACGGTTCGCGTCGAAACGGTACGGGTCGAAAACGGTACGGGTCGAAAACGGTTCGGGTCGAAACGGTACGCGTCGAAACGGTCCGGGTCGAAACGGTACGGTTCGAAACGGTACGCGTTGAAACGGTACGCGTCGAAACGGTTCGCGTCGAAACGGTCCAGGTCGAAAACGGTTTTTTATGATTTTTTTATTTTTTTAGAATTTTTTTTATTTTTTTTGAATTTTTATGATTTTTTTGAATTTTTAGATTTTTTTTTTATTTTTATGATTTTTTTTATAACTACAGGGACTGTTTGTGTAATAAATAAAACTTAAAACTAGTAAATTATAACTATAGGGACTGTTTGTGTAATAAATAAAACTTAAAAACTAACTTCAGTTAAAAAAAACTAACGGAGGTCTATTGAGTACCAACATATTGAAACGTAGGATTATTAACTACCAAATCTGTAGGTAGCATTATTATTTACCAATGGGGCAAAGGTTGGTTTATTAAAAACCAATTTTCCAAAACATAATTATTACTTTTTACTTTATAATAAAATAATATAATAAAGTAGTTAATCATTACAAAATCATTACTAAATTTGACTTTTAGGTATATTAATCCTTGTGATGGGTATATTTATCACACCCCTAAAAAAATCCTTAGTCAGCATTACCTTTATCTTGGATTCTTGGGATCTGTATTATAGTTATAGAAGTTAGAAGAAAAAAAAAAAAAAAAACCTAACTTCATAATGATCTTTATTTACACAAAGAGTATACGTTGGTTAGCATTGTCACACCTTTAGCATGTAATTATTCGTAACGCAAGGATTGATACGTTTAAAGGGTCGATGTGATTGGCTGTTGATAAATGGGGCCTTGTTGAGGTGACTGAGTAGTGGCGGAGATAGAGTATAAATAGGGGTAGCACGGGCTACCCCTCAACCCCGTCTCCGTAGTGTAAAAATACCCCTTAACTCTATTTCCGTAGTGTAAAAATACCCCTCAACTCCGTTTCTGTTATATAAAGGATACCCCTGATCCTAAAAAAATAAATTAGGATACCCCTAACTTTTTGGGCTAGTTCCGCCACTGTGACTGAGCCATCAAGTTTCACGAGGATAACAACCACTCCAGTGGAATATGAATTGGTAAATGTTAATAAAGAATGATTGCATATCTTCTACTTGGGTTAGTTAGCATTTCTTGTTTGTTTAACATGAACAGAACATATCGTCTTTCAAAGTGTAAAACGATTGTGTTTTGAATTCTCTTTAATCCTCCTTGGTCTATATGTGTTCGTCATGATAGTAGTAATATGATCTGTAAGCGATTGATTGTACCTCTTTGAGTTTTGGTACGAAAGTTTGGTTCCGGCGGTATTCAGTGAATGATACATTCTGTAAGTTGTATTGAAAACGAAATCTTACAAAAGTGAAGTTGGAGATATGGAAATTGCTTGGAATTTAATAAAACAATATTATTTATCAAGGAAAAATAAATTTCAATTTTTGTATTCTATTTATTATATAATGAAGTTCAATACATAAATTATTACCGCTATGTATGATAATTGGATTAGACTGCCTTGCTACCGGTAGCCATCTTATAAGAAGCCTAGCAACCATGCCTGTTACCACTAAGAAAGATGGGTAACTCTCCAACTTCATTCATTGTCACTTGCATCTAATGATGCAAGGTCCAGTCAATGGGCTCATGAAGATGCAAATGGATGCCGGGGATAAAACTAACACAAAGTTTATCGGTAGAAAGGGTTACATTTAATAATTAGATTTAATAATAAGAAGTGAGGTTTTTAGGGATTGGTTAGGAGTAGCTAGTATACCAGACAAGTTAAAAGAGGGAAGGCTGAGATGGTTTGGGCATGTGAGGAGGAGGCAGTTGACAGAACCAGTTAGAGCAGTGGAAACCATGATAGTGGAAGGAAGGAGGAGTAGAGGCAGACCCAAGTTGACTTGGGATGAAAGACTTAGGCAAGATTTGGTAGAATTGCACCTCTCTGAGGACATGGTTCATGATAGGAGTGCGTGGAGACGTAGGATTAAGGTTAAGGACTTGTAGGTGAGGGTATAGATGTGTCCTACCTTTTCCTTGGGAGAGGGGGGTTAGATTTCTTTTACACTTTAGGTAGACCAACATATGATGATTTTCTTGTATATATGCATATATGTTGCTTACTGATGATTTATCTGCCTACTGCTACGCGATTTACTTGCCCGTTTTTCATCTATCTGTCTGTTGGTTGTTTTGGAGCCGGGAGTCTCTCAGGAAGCAGCCTCTCTATTCTTGAATAGAGGAAAGGTTTGCCTACATCCCACCTCTCCCAGACCCTACTAATAGTTCTGCTATTTGTGGGATTTACTGGGTATGATTGTTGTTGTTGTATTTTGGGTATCATGTCTAATCTATTTAATAAGCAGCTCGTTTACTTAAACATGTTGATATTCTATCCGTTTGATTGACCACACCAACCAGCTCAAAATATCAATCCACCACTTCTAAACAATTCATTTACAACCCGTCAACCCACTTAGCTCATTTAAATAAATGTGTTACGCAAGTTGTATCATGGCCGTGTCTCCAGCAATTATTTATAGTAATACCTGCTCTAATCAAGCATTGACTTTTTCAAGTGACTATTGATATAACTTTTCAATCAAACTTGACCCTGACCCACACTAACAAATCCCTCTTCTAGAAAACAACCCAGCAAAAAAACAAACCAAATTGGTTACACACGCATGTTGCTTTAAGAATGAGCTGTTTGTATCCCTAAATCTGCACAGGGCCTAAGTCACTCGGCAAGAGGTTCATCGCTTCTATCTGCTCAGGAATGAAAGTCACGGAGGGCAAATTTTGTCCATCAGGAAAAGATGATTTTTTTTGTTTTGTTTTGTTTTCTAGACAAGTCACTTAGATCATATACAGGATCTTAAAAATTATGGTGATACCTAGCGCATTGCTTACGTAATGTGTGAGTCTTAGCCTTGGCTCATTTAAATATAGTGCTCACTCATAGAGCAGGCGGCAGTCACTCACAAAACAAATGTTTGGTGTTTCGAGTTTCCAACGCATGTGACAAGAGCGGGTTTTATTTATATATTTTTTCAATCACAGACCAGGTAATTTAGCATGGTCTCCTCACATCACATGAAGTAATACAAAATCTTGAAAAAAGACTATCAAGTATCATAACCAGATTAAGAAATAAAAAATAAAGCAGAAAATTACCCTACGTAAATCTCAGAACAACCCCAGAGCTAAGAATCTGCAACGTGAATTTAAATTGTGTCACCATGATGTGCCAATCAAGCATGTAGCAATAAACATATTCGAAAAAGATTTAGGGCATACACACACACACACTGGCGGATTCAAATGAGAACTACTAAGCATTTAGGAACACTTAGAAACCAATAATTCTTTAATGGTTCTATAATGGCGTATTCATGTGTGGTAATTATATATTCTAATGATTCGAAAAATAACCAGTGGATTAAATGGTTTCTAAAAAAGAGTAAAATAGCACAATATGTAAACTTTATTAATCAACAAAAACCCATTTTCAAAGTTCATTCTGAATGGCTTGAGCCAACCCTGTGTGCAATGCCCAATCAAATCCTATAATCTTGATTAAATCAACCATAATAATCAACCCTATCCATAGGGTAACTTTATTATGGAATTCCTGTATGTACTCTAAGTAGTTAATGCGGTAAAATATCGGATATCGGTCAAAGACCAATATTTGTGATATCGGTTATTGCGGTGGGATATCGGTGGGATATTGGTAATTTTAATCTTGGTTTAAAAAAGCGCGAGGCGCTCCGAAGCGTTTTGGTTCCAAAAACTTTAAGCGAAGCTTCAAGCGCGAAGCGAGAGCTTCACGTATACGAAGCGCTCAAAATAAAAAAAATAGTTGTACACATCAATATGACATGTTCTATTTGTTAATCAATAATAAACACAAAAACATGATTAAACAACACACTTAACACATAAAAAACATAATTAAAACATAAATTAAAGTTGATTATTGGAGAAAGTATGAAGAATAGATGGAGAAGGAGGCAGTGGCTGAAGATATTTACTAACGTTCTTTTTTTTAGGGTAAAGAAGTAGCAGGCCTCAATTAAACCCTATTAGAGACTATTGGGCCTAAATTAAAAACCTAAATCTGACCTGATTGGGCTGAAGCGTCGCTGCAAACCAATGGCGCTTCGCGCTTAAAGCGCGCTTCAAAATGCTTCACGTGATTTGTCGCCTCGGAGCAAAAAAAGCGACAACCCTAGCGCTTCATCGCCTCACGCTTTAAGCTCGCTTTTTTAAACCAAGATTTTAATATCATGCTAAATTTATATATATAGAAATAACACTAACAATTAAGTATACTCTTCTAACAATAACAAATTAACCTTTTGCAACTTGCAAAACACTAACAATTGTAGCAAGTAGGAACTCACTAAGACTTAAAACCATAGTTGTCGATAGCAAATAGCGACAAATAGTGACAAGGCACCTATAGGCTACGTAGCGAATAGCAACAAACAGCGACGGCTATTTTATAAATAGCGATTACACTAGAAAAAGATTTTTGAAAATTTTTATATGTATATTACATCAAAATACCCTTGTATATATGCTATTTTACATGTATATTTAACAAAAACTAATAGTTAGTAGCAAAGGACTTATATGTTGGGTGTGTGAATGAAAGTCTCAAAAGGTGGTAAACACTTTGTCCCACATTGGTGTGTGAACAAAGTTAGTGGTTGTTTATAAGGTAAAGTCTTTACTACTCTATTGTAGCTTTATGACATGTTTTACCACAAGTCCTACCCGCGCGCAGTGCAAAAAATGAGTTTCTGAACTGGAATTTAATTGAACTCGTGCATGCCCGCACGAATGCAGCTCCAAAAACCCCGGGCGCGCGTGGGCCAGTTTTTGCACAATTTAACCTTCTGCTTTTTTAACCAGGAAAACTTTAAAAAAAAACCTAAGTATCGCTAAAATCGCTATTCATCTAACCTTCTGCTTTTTTAACCAGGAAAACTTAAAAAAAAAACCTAAGTATCGCTAAAATCGCTATTCATCGCCATGACCAACATAGCGACACATGGTCGCGTCTCCATAAAGCGCGCTATAGCGACCGCTATGGTCGCTATCAACAACTATGCTTAAAACACTAACATTTAACACTAACAACTAATGATTAAGACTTAAAACACTAATAGCAACAATAAGAAAAAAGACGAATGGTAGAAGAAGAAAGGTATTGATATCGGGAAAATCGGTGATATATCAGTCAAGTATTGGTCCAATATCGTTCAAATATCGGTCAATATCACTGATATTATCGGTACCAATATTGTGACTGATATCTCGGCAAGGGATTGATAAACGATATATCACTGATATATCGGGATATTAACTACCTAAGTAGCACTGGAATGGGTACGGGATCGGGGTACGGGGACAATACGGGAACGAGGAACGGCAAAACTAAAAATTTCAAGATACGGGTACGGCAATAAAAAATATATTAAACAAATTCCAAAAATACTACATCTTCCAAAGGTAATTAATTATCAATAATCAAATCATTTTCAAATTCCGGTTCATCTAGTGAGAGATCGGTAATCGATAGAGAATTAGAGATAATGAGACTTCACAGTTTAGACATTAGAGAAGCCGAATATGATAGGTCTATTTAGTTAATGGCCGGTTGTGGAATTTGAAAGGATTAAAACCCTAAAATTAAATGGAAACGGGCTGGATACTTCTACCAGATACATCCCCGACATTGGAAACGTTTAGGAAATGTCCCCGACGAGTACCCATGGTGTTTCCGTCCCCGACAAGTACCCGATACGGGTACGGCCACATAAATGGAGTCCCCGTGCTACATAGTTAACTACATAGTATGTACTTGATCTAAAAATTAACCCCCTAAGACTAATTTTGTATGGGCAGAAGCCCGATGCGTTATGGCCTATCAGTAATCACTTGGAACATCAAATAACTTTCGGTAATGTCAAAACTATTGCCCTCGCCATATATCTAGAAAACAAACCATCACATTGGTTTCTTGTGGCAAGAAAAGAAAATTAAAATTTTGAAGAGTGAGTGGTTTTATAACCAAAAATTGTTTGTTCTTACAAATACAAACCATAGTTTTTATACTTGTAAAGTTGCAATGAATTGCTTAAAATGTAGAATTCTACTTACCATATTAGATATATTTATAGAAAGTGGAATCCATTTACCCAAGTGGCACTTTAGCTTGGATGGAATAGTGCATAATTTAGACTCTACCAAAAGTGTATTATGTGACCTCAATCCAAACAATTATTAAAAAAAAATGCTAATACAAGTTTATACACAGCATAGGAAACAAAATGGCCAAGTATAGATAGTTCAATTTCATGTAACCAAAAAAAATCATAGCATGAGAAGTTTAGAAAAGATAGATACCATCAATGAGCCAACCATATCTCCAGGGAGCAGTTGAAAGCATTGAAGTGAGCAATGCAGAAGCAGTGGCTGTGTGGAAGGGAAACAATGATTCCACAGTAACACAACTCATCTCTACGGGTGACCTATTTTTTCACAAAGTTGTTAGATGTTATTTGGCGCAAGAAATGCATATTAAAAACAAAGACCCTGGAAACCTAACTTTCTTTCTATGTTCTAATCAACCGCATAGCGAAAAAACAGGCTCTCAAAATCCAATAAAAAAAAGAAACTTTTGGTAAAATTAACACTGCTGCGAAGCGAAAACACAGGAAGCGAAATCCAATATTATGCATGAGCTTTCTTCTAGTAAACAAACTATGATGAACAGCATACATGTCAAGTACCCGTCCGTCCGATTGCAAGTAGAAATGAACATACTAACTAAGATATTCAATTTATAAACTTTGTTTTCCTTTTGGCTTCAGTCATTGGAAGCTGTAAGACAAAAACTGGTAGCTACAATCAAATTTCCTCTAAACAACATTCAAGGCAATCTAACAATAAGAATCACAAATATCCTTAATAACTGGTTAAGCAAAACACGAGTAGACTGAAAATCATCAATCATATGTGAAAATTCAAAATTGCAGATACAGTTGAAGGTTACGAAGAAAAAAAAAAAACCTGAAAATGCGATGAGAAAGGGGTTTTCGAGAGCGGAAGGAGCGTGTACAGCCGGAGATTCTAGGAGCTGATGCTCTGACGGAGGTGGAGGCGGAACGGAGGAGGGACCTGGCTACGACGGCTGCCGCCATGACGATGAAGACCTATTGCTATTGTATTGCTGGGTTTCGGAACCCTAGAATCTCCACAGAGTTGTGAGGGGTTTTACGCACAGCGCCACTAGCCGGAGAGAGGGGACTTGTTATTTCTCATTTCTTTGTGTTTTCTATTTAAAAATACCAGTCCGGTATCCGCGCGATGCAGCGGGGCAGTGGCGGATCTAGTATTCCGACCAAGGGGTAACGTTTTATAAATAAGTTGTAACAAAATCGAAAAACGTCAATTTTTTTCAAAATTTACACTAATTTTTCCAAATTTTTTCCGACCAATGGGTGGCGGACGCCACCCCTTAATAAGCTATAGGTCCGCCCCTGCAGCGGGGGCGACACTTTACATTGTGACCCTCGTTTCTGCTAGTTTTCTTGTCCGTATAATATTTATTGTAGCATCACTGTGATTGGATAGACGTAATAAGCATTACACATGTCTAGTAACTAATAAATTTGGTATTTAACCAGGCAATGTTTCAAGAGACCATTGATGCAATACAATAACACACATAAATTTAGTATTTAACCAGGCAATGTTTCAAGAAACTATTGATGCAATACAGTAACACACGTATAAGGAAAATAAGCTTATATCATCATATACAAAACTCTGTCTAGACAAAAGTTTGGAAACAAGCTTATATCATCATTTTCACACACAAAAACTCTGTCTAGGCAAAAGTTTCAGTACACTGCAATATCTTATTTATATCAGCACATGATATCCTAATCTAACATAAAACACAAAAAAAAACCTTGATTCCGCCGCGAAGAACACTTTGACGTCAAACGCGAAATGACGAAGAAGCCAACGAATTAAAGGTGGTGACTCTGACTCTGTCGTGGCAGAAACTGTGGTCCGTTCACCATCTGTGCAGCCAGAGGTTAGATTTCCAACAATATTCTCTCTTCTCCTCTCTCTCGGAATCCTCTCTCTGGTGACAAAGATCATAATCGGAGCGAGAACAAAAATCGGATCCCGAAAATGGAAAACTTATAATCCTAAAAACCCCATCTTAGGAACTAAAAGATATGAATTGGTTTATTAAAACCTTAGTTGTTCAAGAACAGAACCTTGGAAGATACGACTTGCTCCAATCTTGAGTTGATTGTGCTTCTCTAATCCGTGCTCTCTCTTTCTGTTTCTTTATATTGTGTCTTTGTGTAACTAACTATGAGGGGGAGAATAAGTAGCAGGTCATAGAGATGGACAATATTGTTAGTTTCTTTTGAAATTTGAATAATCTTTTAAATTAAATTTTTGTTAGTTTCTGTTGACATTTCACATTTGACTAATTCCTTAAAATTAGGAAGTTTTGTTAAAAGTTGACTAAAGTATAAAGAAATTGTTTAATCTGTTATAAACCAGATATTTTATGCCCAACCCACTACTTATGGGCTTTAGGGTTTATAGTTATGTTTATCTATATATTGTAATGTTGAATAGAATACAACAACAACCATACCCAGTAAATCCCACAAATAGCTAGAACTATTGGTAGGGTCTGGGGGAGGTGGGATGTAGGCAAACCTTGCCTCTATCCTCAGAATAGAGAGGCTGCTTCCTGAGAGACCCCCGGCTCAAAAACAACAAACAACCATATAGACAAAAGAGAGATAAGTATATAGCGTAGCAGTAGTCAGATATATTATCAACAAATAACATGTAGTCATAGATACAAGAAAGTCATGATATATGAGGTCTACCTAAAGTGAGAAAGAAATCTACCCCCCCCCCCAAGACAAAGGTAGGACACGTCCATACCCTCCTCTACAAGTCCTTAACCTTAATCCTACGTCTCCATGAACTCCTATCCTGAACCATGTCCTCGGAGAGGTGCAACTCTACCAAATCCTGCCTAAGTCGTTCATCCCAAGTCAACTTGGGCCTGCCTCTACTCCTCCTTCCTTCCACTGTCATGGTTTCCACTACTCTAACTGGTTCTGTCAACTGCCTCCTCTTCACATGCCCAAACCATCTCAATCTCCCCTCTTTTACTTTGTCCGATATACTAGCCACTCCTAACCATTTCCTAAAAACCTCACTTCTTATTCGGTCTAACATCGTGTGGCCACACATCCACCTCAACATCCTCATCTCCGCTACCTCCATCTTGCGTGCTTGTGTTTTCTTGATGGCCCAACAATATGTCCCGTATAACATAGCCGGTCTAACTGCTACCCTATAAAAATTTCCCTTTAATTTAGTTGGGAACTTCCTATCACACAAAATCCCAGTGGCTGCTCTCCACCTACACCACCCAGCCTGGATGCGGTGGTATACGTCACTGTCTATCTCCCCGTCCTTTTGCACAAACGATCCTAAGTACTTGAACTTAGTCGTTTGTGGGACCACTTGAACCTCAATGGTAACCTGGGAGTCCTCGTTGTCATCTGCACCACCGAAATTACAATAAAGGTATTCAGTCTTTGAGCGGCTTATCCTTAAACCATTGCCCTCTAGGACTGCTCTCCATTCCTCTAGCCTCGCATTTAGGGTTTGTCTCGTTTCAGCAACCAACACTATATCGTCGGCAAAAAGCATGCACCACGGAACTGTCTCTTGAATCGACTTGGACAACTCATCCAAGACCACCGCAAAAAGAAAAGGACTCAACGCGGACCCTTGGTGGAGTCCTATTTCCACGGGGAAAGACTCTGTAAATCCTACAGGCGCACGGACTGTAGTCACAGTCCTATCATACATATCCCTAATTAAGTCTATATACTTTCCAGGAATAGAATGAAGAAGTGAATTCAGTTTATCTCTATTTTTCTCTTTAGTTTTTATCACGTTATCAGTACGAGACTCTCCACTGATATTTATCGGAAATCTCAAATCAATCACAAGAATTGGTAGCCGTTTCCCCGTCGCTGGCCACAATACATATTCACCGGACTTTATTTTTTTGATTCAGAAACTATTTTGTTCTACCACATCCTGGTACATATCATCACAGTCTCAACTAAGTGTTCATTATGTTTCAAGTTTTTTTCTTTTTACAGTTTTGATATTCCAAAGGATGATTCACATATTTAAATTTTACAAAGTTGCTATTAGAAAAGTTTTATATATATATGCTTTCTACGGTGGTAGTTTTTCACAAAAAGGATCCGCGCCATTTTCGAATACTTTTTAAATTGGATTTTAAGTCTCATCCTTTGGAACAAAAGAAATAAGAATTTCGATCTGGATGCTAGATTACTCAATTCGTTTTTTTTATCTGGACTTTTGAACAACTAGGAATTTCTTTTGATTTGTACATACAGAAACATATATTATGAACCGATACAACAATTAACGAATCGATATACAATTAAATTAGATTGTTTTTCCTCAAAACACAAGACGGTTCCTACCGTCACACTTAACAATCTTACCCGAAAACCTTCCTCCGGCTATTCAACTCACCGGTTAACCGACGCCGCGCACCACCGATGTTCTTGATTTGCGATGTTAGCGACAACTTGCTTGGTGGCGATAAAACCGTTGATTACAAGGTATATCTTGTTTTACAGTATTGATGGATCCCATCTCATCCCTACGACTACTTAGATGAACATGAAATCCGTTAAAACCTTTTCTATGGTGGCGTTCTTGTCACGGTGACGGCTACAGGTGAAGCGGTAAACCATCGGATTATCTTCGGTGTATGGGAAGATCCAAAAAAAGTTGCCTTCTTAACCAAGCCCTAATTTCAATTTCATATTCTTTATAAACCGTGTTATGTTTGGATCCTACCCTCGTCATCCTATCCTCTGACTCAATAACTTGTGTCATTAATGGGCTACAATATTACACTGTTTCATTTAAAACGGTTACATCTGTCATTCTACTTTTTCAACATAAATACACTATTATTTAGTATTTAATATCACATTTATGTTATTAAAGAAATCACATCAGTACTTACAAATATGCGAGATTTTTTTTGGGTGTGTTTTAATTCTTAATGATAATAAAGAAATAAAGAAAATTTACCATAATCACATGCGAGCTTTTGTCCGATCTACAAATCATAACTACAACATACACATGAAAAGTGTATTATTGTATAGAACTTGAAGTTCTAATTACGAAGAACCCGAAGTTCTCCTATGGTATCCATTGCATGTCTCTTTCCTTCGTAGATAAAATGTCGAACTTATCAAAGCTTGAATTCACCGCACTTGACATCTCGGGTAACAACTACCTCCCCAGGATTTTAAGACTGTCAGTGAGTATAATTCTGCCTTATTCCGCATTACCTCTGAGTTAAAATTATGTGGTGAAAAATAACCGATGAAGACATACTTGGAAAAATTTTCTCAACGTTCCATGCCTCAAATATGCTCCTGTCGCAGCAATATAGGGAACGCCAATTTACTAAATATTCCGAACTGATATCATGTCTTCTGGTCGCGGAGCATAACAACAAGCTCCTCCTACAAAACCATCAATCGCGACCCGCCAGTGCAAGCCCATTCCCTGAAGCGAATGTGGCCAATTCTCAAAGCGGACGAGGTAGAGGTAGAGGCCGCGGCCCCAGCAGAGGTCGTGGTCGTGGTCGAGGACGGGGATACACATGGCATCGAGAGTCCCAGAACACTAAAAAAATAGCGGTGGTGAATCGAGTCGACATAATACGGGCGAACTTCAAAAGGGAAAAGTAGCGGGAACCAAAGCAACATTTGTTATAAATGTGGGATGTCAAATCATTGGTCTCGCACATGTCGCACCCCTAAACACCTCATTGAGGCATATCAACGCATTCGTTATAAACTCTTGCAATGTTTTCATTTTACTTCTTTGAATTAACTTTTATTTATTTTTATTTCCTGAAGAAATATGTATACTAGCTCCAGTAGAGCTATTATTGGTGATGAATGTCTGGTAGATAGCGGTAGTACTAACACTATTCTCAAAGATATGAAATTTTTCTCTGAGTTGTCTCCGGCGGAGACACCGATTATGGCATGACCGTCTAGGTCACCCTGGTAGCATAATGATGAGTGAATAATCAAAAGTACAACCGGGCACCCTCTCAAAAAAAAACTTAAAAAGTTTTGCTACCACAAGACTTATCATGTGCAGCATGCTCTCTGGGCAAACTTATAACTCGGCCTTCACAAACTAAATTGATACATGAAACCCCATCATTTTTAGGAAGAATCCAAGGGGATATTTGTGGGCCTATTCATCCTCCGTGTGGACCATTCCGCTATTTCTTGGTCTTAATAGACGCATCCTCAAGGTGGTCACATGTGAGCCTTTTAGCTACTCGAAATGTAGCATTTGCCTGACTTTTAGCTCAAATCATACAGTTGAGAGCCAATTTCCCCGATAATCAAACTAGAAACATCCGGATGGATAATGCGGGAGAGTTCACATCTCAAGCTTTTAATGACTATTGTATGTCAATTGGGATCAATGTTGAACATTCAGTACCTCATGTTCACACACAAAACGGTTTAGCTGAACCTCTGATTAAACGATAACAAATAATCGCTAGACCACTTTTAATGAGATGTAAACTACCATCTTCTGCATGGGGTCATGCTATTTTGCATGCCGCTGCACTGATTAGATTGAGGCCAACTGCTGATCACGAATACTCCCCATTGCAACTGGTCTCAAGATGAGAACCAAGTTTGTCCCACCTTAGAATTTTTGGTTGTGCGGTATATGTACCAATACCGCCACCACAACGTACTACAATGGGACCCTAAAGAAGATTGGGTATCTACATTGGTTTTAACTTCCCGTCCATAATTAAATATTTAGAACCAATGACGGGAGACATGTTTACAGCACGGTATGCTGACTGTCATTTTGATAAAACAATGTTCCCAGTCTTAGGGGGAGATAAGGACAAAGAAAGACTGGTAACACAAGAAATAACGTGGAATGCATCATAGCTATCAAATCTCGACCCCCGAAGTGGTCAATGTGAATATGAAGTCCAAAAGATCACACAATTTGCAAAGAATAGCGACTGAATTACGAGATGCATTCACAAACACGAATAGAGTGACAGAGTCACATGTACCAGCATCAAATGCACCTGCTCGAATTGAAGTAATCACAGAAGAGATTACTATACAACGAAAGCGTGGGAGACAAATCGGTTCCAAAGACAAAAACCCACGAAAACGAAAAGAGCAAAGTAACGCAGTTGGTGAAAACTCACAAAAGATTATAAGTGAAACCCTGGTAGAGGTAAATGTCCCAGAAAAGACAACTATGAATCCAGAGGAAAATGAAGTTTCAAAAGAAACACCGGTACTGAACGAAAATGAGATCTCTATTAATTATGTACAAAATAGTACAATGTGGAACTGGAATAAAACACGTGTTGATGATATATTCGCATCTGCTATAGCAACGGATGTAATCAATGAAAATGATTACGTACCAAAAATTTAGAAGAGTGCATGCACAGAAATGATTGGCCAAGATGGCAAGAAGCCATAAATGCCGAATTGAATTCACTCGAAAAGCGACATGTTTTTGGACCTGTAGTCCGAACGCCCATAGACGTCAAACTAGTAGGTTATAAATGGGTGTTTGCAATAAAGAGAAATGAAAAGAATGAGATTGTACGATATAAGGCTCGACTAATAGCACAAGGGGTTTCCCAAATCCCAGGAGTTGATTATGAGGAAACATATTCCCCTGTAGTGGATGCGATAACCCTTAGGTTCCTAATCGGCCTCACAATCTCCGAAGGACTTCATACGAGACTAATGGATGTCGTCACCGCATACTTATATGGGACACTTGAAAATGACATCTACATGAAAATCCCTAAAGGATTAAAATTGCCTGAAGCATTAAAATCAACATCTTGAGAAATGTGTTCTATAAAGCTCCAGAGATCTTTATATGGTCTCAAACAATCTGGTCGTATGTGGTACAATCGACTTAGTGAATATCTCGAAAAAGAAAGATACAAGTCTGATGTAATCAGTCCATGTGTCTTTATAAAAAGAACAGTCTCAAATTTCACTATAATAGCAGTCTATGTTGATGATATCAACATAATCAGATCTCTTGAAGAGACAGAGAAACCTGCTCAATTGTTAAAGAAGGAAATTGAAATGAAAGATCTTGGTATGACGAAATTATGTATCGGACTATAATTTGAGTATCTGTGCAATGGCACATTTTTCCATCAATCAAACTACATCCAGAAGATGTTAGTACGTTTTAATAATGATAAAGCACATCCGTTTAGCGTACCTATGGTTGTCCGACCGCTAGATCCACACAAGGATCCTTATCGCCCTCAAGACGAAGGCGAAGAAGTACTTGGTCCAGAAGTACCGTACTTAAGCGCGATCGGTGCCTTTATGTATCTTGCAAATAACACAAGACCTGACATTGCATTTGCAGTACATGTACTAGCGAGATACAGTTCGAATCTAACACGTAGACACTAGAATGGTGTAAAACATATATTCCGGTATATTTACGGGACACAAGACTTAGGTCTTTTCTATCAGAAAGATAAAAAGTCCCAGCTTGTTGGGTATGCTGATGCTGGATATCTATCAGATCCTCACAAAGCAAAATCTTAGACAGGTTATGTATTCACATACGGCGGCACAACAATTTCTTGGAAGTCAACTAAGCAAACACTTACAGCAACATCATCAAATCATGCAGAATTGATAGCACTATATGATGCTGTTCGAGAATGCGTGTGGTTGAGATCAATGATTAATCACATACAAGAAGCATGCGGATTAGAACAGATCAAGAAGGAGCCGATAATTATTTATTAAGACAATGCTGCTTGCATAGCTTAGATCAGAGAAGGTTACATCAAGGGTGATCGAACAAAGCACATCTCACCAAAGTTCTTCTCAACAAATGACTTACAAAAAGAAGGGGAAATTGATGTTCGCCAGATTAAGTCAAGTGAAAATCTAGTTGACCTGTTCACGAAATCTTTCCCTAGAAGCAGTTTCGAGCAGCTATCACACAAGATCGGTCTTCGTAGATTGAAAGATGTTTGTTGAATTCAGGGGGAGAATTATACACGCTGTACTCTTTTTCCCTTAACTAAATTTTGTCCCACTAGTTTTATTTAGTAAGGTTTTTAATGAGGCAGCACAGCTGATCCAGTAGCATCAGTTTATTTATTTAGGTCCTGAAGTACCGATTTAACATCATCCTGAAGTATGTTGCTAAACTATAACAACCCTCCAAAATATTTTCGACGCCCTAAAATATATTAAAATATCCCAATATGTCTTAAAATAGACCCCATACGCGAAAACGGACCCCGAATACCTTTATTTTATTAAAAATTTAATAAAAACAAGTTTTTATGGTCTCTCGCGGGGCGCGTAAGCCATCTCCTTGAGCTACGCGGGCCACGACAGCTTGAGACCAGGGTCGCACCCTGAGATGCCACCTGGCATAACGCGTGTGGAGTCTACGTTCCGAATCAGCAACCCTAGGGCCTACCCTAGGGAGCCTCGCGGGCCGCGTAGCCCTTGGCTACATCTTACGTGGGCCGCGTAAAACCCGAAATATGGCCCTATATAAAGGAGGCATCGGCAGTTATGTCGACTCGCTCATTATTTTTCTTTCTCGCGAATTTTTGAAGAAGTAAACATAATTTCCGGACATAATACCCCCAAATTAACGAAGTTATGCTCCGTTGTAAGTATCATAACCCAGGTTACGTATTAGATACGCTGCTCGATTGATCCAGGGTTCCGTAACGGCTGTCGTGGTTCTGCCCGACGTAGTCGTTGGAATACCGTCTCGGGGAGGGTATCGTTAATATAAATATTGGGTTATTATACTAACACGTGTGCATTTGTGTAAATTATAGATAATCACCAGGAAACCCTTACAGAAAACCTAAGACAGCAATGTGAGTAATCTCCTTTTTGCAAATTGTTTTTACAAAACCTCACCTAAATTAAATTATATTAAACAGTTATTGAGTATTTGTATTCTACAATTATCATCGGTATGTTGGGGTTTTGTATACAAAATTTGTTACTACCTTGCGAGGAGTAACATTTCCACAAGTCGGGTTGACAGTACCGTGGGTGGTAATTAAGTAGATGGAAACAAATGTAATTGCGCGACCGCCCTCAATACTGTACAATGGTCTTTATTAAACTTGATTAAACTGGGATTCACTCACCAGTATTTCCCACTGACAAAATGTTTTTAAAACGCGTTTCAGGTAACAAAATGTGAAAGAGAAGCCAGCTGGACAGCACTGAAGGCTTGAAAAAGTGGCAATAAAGTTACCTAAACATAAAGAGATGTTTTTATTAAATAAAATAGGGTTTATCCCTATGAAATTGTGTGTACTTGAAACTTGGGTTTTTCCCATGTGTTTAATATATTAAAAGCGTGGTATTTTACTCTGATAAATATTTTCCTAACTACGGTCCTGATGTAATTTCTGCTGCCAAAATGGATAAAAACAGATACCACCAAAACTGGCTGCGGCCGCCCGTTCCCGGGTTTGTTAGGGGACGGGGGTTGCGACAGAAGGTGGTATCAGAGCTAAGCCACTGATTCAGCCACATAAGTGTTCTGCTGACACCAAAATGTATCTAAAGTGTTAGGAAATAAATTATGGAACTACGTGCATATTTGTATTTTATTGTTGTGTGTTATTTGACTATCTGTTAGTTTATAGTATGAGCGACCAAGGACCATCCGACGCGTTTCGTCTGGTTCGCCTAGAAGCGAAGGCACCTCTTCACAGCCTGCCCTCTCAGGGTACTCAGCTGATAATGAAGAAGGGATATTCGTGTTTAAGGCTCAGCCTGAAGAGCCATTACCTCCTAAAAAGAGAGGATGGTTCAGTAGGGGAGCGCATGAACGTAGGATACGAATGAAAAAGTTGCAACAACAGATAGTCCTAGCAACCGCTAAAAGAGAAACAGATGCCCATGCCCAGGATATGTTAAATAGGAGTTTAGCCAATTTCCATATCCTAGCAACCACAGCAGCCGACCCTAACCTGGAGCAACTGATAGCACCCCAACCCTTACTCCCAGCTCAGCCAATGGAAATAGAAAACCCAGAAAATCAAGTTGAAATGCATGATTTTAAACTGGAGGAGATACCTAGGGTACCAGCACCCAATCCCTTAGATCCAGATTATGATCCATGGCGGGAAGACAATAGGGATTATGTGCAACGATACCCAATAGCAGAAAATGAACCCATGCCGAATCTAGGAGCTTACCCAGGTTTGGACCCTCTAGATCCCTTCTACGATAACGATGTATTCATTAGGAAAATTTTAGAGAATCCTTACCCGTACCAGGAACCCGCACCCCAATTTCCAAACCCGGTACCCGCACCTGCACCCCCAATGAGTGCAGAAAATGTGCAAGAGCTCCGAACTTTCGGAGAAGAGATTTTAGAAAGTAGTGAGAGAATGAGGCAGGTCGGAGAGCGACTCGTCTGTAAGTATGACGAGCGCAATATGGATTTCTGGATGAATCCATATCCGGGAAGGTGATAGTGGAGGTGGTAATAATAATAATAATAATAATAATAATAATAATAATAATAATAATAATAATAATATAATATAATATAATATAATATATAATATGTGTGTATGGTGAAAAAAAAAATCATAGCTATGGATGCCTACTAGTAGTGTAATCTTTATTTCAGTCGTATTGTAATTTTTAATTTCAGTACTGTATTAGATGCATATTATATATATAAAAAGAGTAAGTCGCAATGCTCGACGTTTTTGATCAACATGCTTGTTATGTGATTGGTTGTATTAATTATTATTTTGTGATATTAATATGTGGTAAATGTTTCAAATTCAGATGGACAACGAAGTGAACCAGGAAAACTAGAATGATAATAATCAGAATGACAATAACTCGAATAATGAGAATCCAAACAACAATAACAATGGAAACCAAGTGGATAATAGTGCCATCCAACATATAGTGGCACAAGGAATTAGAGATGCAATGCCATTTATTATTCAAACCGTTAGGGAAGCGGATAATAAAAGTAAACATAGCAGTAAGCGACCAACTGAACAGGAACACAGCGTAAACAATGGACCCATACTTCAAGCGCCCATTCCCAAAAGAAGAAGAACCATGCCTTATGGTTGTTCTTACAAGGAATTCTGGTCTTATAAACCAATGGAATTCTCGGGCAATGAAGGACCCATTGCAACTCTACGCTTGACAGAAAAGACTGAGGCTGTTTTAAAAATAAGCAAATGTGCGGAAGAGGATAAGATAATGTTTGCTTCCAATCTGTTTAAAAACTTAGCCTTAGAATGGTGGAACACTATCCTTCAGTCTAGAAAAAGTGATAGGGTTTATAATATGGAGTGGGAGGAATTTAAGAACATGGTGGAAAGAAAATTATGCCCTCCCAATGAAAAAGAACAGATAGCAAATAAGTTTTTGAACCTCAGGATGACTGGAGTAGATAGTAAGGGATACACTACATTATTCTTTGAATATGCTAGAATAGTGCCAACCCTTGCATCACCAGAGCCAGTATTAATCTCCCGTTACATCTTGGGATTAATTGGGGAGATTAGGCATGTAGTCAGGACAGCTAGACCCCAAACCATAGAAGAAGTTGTAGAACTAGCAAATACCTTGACAGTTGAATTAGTACGAACACGAGAATAAGACCAGAGAAGGAATCTAGCTCAGAGACTTACTCAAGAATTTCGCTATAGAAATTCCAACCGTAGGAATATAGGTTCTACCTCTGCACCCTACTATAAGGCTTGCAAGAAAAAGCATTAGGGAAAATGCTCCACTTACTGCAATTTCTGCAAGATACCAGGACACAAGGAAGAAGATTGCAGGAGGAAACCTAATAACGGGATGTGCTTCAACTGTGGAGAGAAAGGTCACATCAAGCCGAACTGTCCGAAACTAGTTCCAGCCACGAGCAACAAGAACACTAAAACTGCTAGAGCATTTGTTTTGACAGCAGATGAAGCCAAGATGATTCCGGACGTGATAGCCGGTACATTTTTAGTTAATGATGTATTTGCTAAAGTATTATTTGACTCTGGTGCAAACCAAAGTTTTATTATTACTTCGTTTTGCAAACTTTTTAATCAACCAATAACTAAACTCCGACAAGAATGTCTAGTAGAGACAACAAATGGGGAAACCATTAAGATTTCTGAAATCTTGCAGGGAGCAAGAATATAATTTTTAAATCAAAAGTTTTTTTGCAAACCTTTATCCAATGAATCTGACAGGATTTGATGTTGTATTAGGAATGGATTGGTTAATAGCCAATAAAGCCAGTATTTTATGTGATCAAAAGTCAATTCAGGTAAATTCACCAAAGGGTGATAAGATCACAATTAAAGGAGATAAACCATCTAGATCCACGAAATTCATCTCTGTGATGAAAACAACAAGTTAGATAAGAAAAGGATCTTTTAGTGTATTTGATTTCCATAATCACTAATACTAAAGGAAAAGAACTAAAAGATATTCCAGTAGTATCCCAGTTTTCAGATGTGTTTCCAGAAGAATTACCAGGACTACCGCCAGATAGAGAAGTCGAATTCAGAATCCATCTGCTACCAGGGACAGCACCAATTGCCAAAGCACCTTATCGATTGGCACCCGCAGAGATGCAAGAACTAAAGAAACAACTGGACGAATTGTTGGAGAAAGGATTCATACAGCCAAGTTCATCACCGTGGGGAGCACCGATTCTATTCGTTAAAAAGAAAGACGGATCGATGCGTATGTGCATTGACTACCGCGAATTGAACAAGGTCACAATTAAGAATCGGTACCCATTACCAAGAATCGATGATCTGTTCGATCAATTGCAAGGAGCTCGATTTTTCTCGAAAATCAATTTAAGATCAGGATATCATCAATTGAAGGTACAGGAAAGTCAGGAAGAGGACATTCCTAAGACTGCTTTCAGAACGAGGTATGGCCATTATGAATGAACTGTCATGCCATTTGGTTTAACCAATGCCCCAGCTGCATTTATGGACATGATGAACCGAATATGTAAGCCATATTTGGATAAATTCATAATTGTTTTTATAGATGATATTCTTATTTACTCTAAGAGTAAAGAGGAACATGCAAGGCATTTGCACGCACTTCTAGGTTTATTGAGGAAAGAAAAGCTTTATGCTAAGTTTTCTAAGTGCGAGTTTTGGCTAGAACGGGTACAGTTTCTTGGACATCTAGTCAATCATGAAGGAATTCATGTAGATCCCACCAAGATCGAGGCAATTACCAAATGGAAAACCCCAGAATCACCAACCGAGGTTAGAAGTTTTTAGGATTGGCCGGTTATTATAGAAGATTTATTCGAGATTTTTCTAGAATAGCCATTCCCTTAACTAAGTTAACTTGTAAATCTGTTAAGTTTGAATGGGGACCAAAACAGGAAGAAGCCTTTAGAATTCTTAAGCAAAGATTAAACCATGCACCCATACTAGTGTTGCCAGAAGGAACTGGAGACTTTATAGTCTATTGTGACGCTACTAAATTAGGTTATGGAGGTGTGTTGATGCAATGTCAAAAGGTTATAGCTTATGCATCTAGACAACTTAAGAATCATGAAGAAAACTATTCAACTCATGATCTAGAATTAGGAGCTATAATTTTTGCCCTGAAAATTTGGAGACATTACCTCTATGGTAGTAAGTTTACCATTTTTACAGATCATAAGAGTTTAAAGTATGTTTTCGGGCAAAAGGAGTTAAATATGAGGCAAGCGTGATGGAAATTCTTACTGATTATGATTGCAATATCCAGTACCATGCAGGAAAGGCCAATGTAGTGGCTGATGCTTTAAGTCGAAAGTATCATGAAAAGCCAAAAAGGGTACGTTCTCTTAAATTAAATCTACAAGTAGATTTAAATGAACAGATTAGAAAA
Source organism: Helianthus tuberosus (assembly GCA_030545235.1). Taxonomy (NCBI): domain Eukaryota; kingdom Viridiplantae; phylum Streptophyta; class Magnoliopsida; order Asterales; family Asteraceae; genus Helianthus; species Helianthus tuberosus. The sequence continues at coordinate 86,575 of JARYGA010059726.1, forward strand.
GCACAAGAATCACTAATCAAGGATGATACTGAAAAATTAAAAGGAATGATTAAAGAACTAGAACAAGGAACATATAGAATTTGGAGATTCCATAAGAAAAGAATGTGGATACCTAAATTAGGAAACCTACGTCACCGTATATTAGAAGAAGCCCATAAATCTAAGTATACGATGCATCCTGGAAGTGATAAGATGTATCAGGATTTAAGAAAAAAAATTGGTGGATAGGAATGAAAAAGGATATAGCAGCTTATGTTTCAAAATGTTTAACTTGTTCACAAGTTAAAGCTGAATATCAGAAACCCTCAGGATTATTGCAACAGTTAGAAATGCCTGTATGGAAATGAGAATTGATAACAATGGATTTTGTTACCAAGTTACCCAAAACAAGAAAATGTAATGATACAATCTGGGTGATTGTAGACAGACTAACTAAATCAGCTCATTTTCTACCAATGAAGGAAACCTTCAGTATGGAACAGTTAGCTAAACTATATGTAAATGAAATAGTTTCATTACATGGAATTCCTTTATCAATTGTTTCTGACAGAGATAGTCGTTTTACCTCTCATTTTTGGACAAGTTTCCAAAAAGACATGGGAACCAAGCTAAATCTAAGCACAGCTTATCATCCTCAAACGGACGGACAAAGCGAAAGAACCATTCAGACAATGGAGGACATGCTTAGAGCTTGTGTAATTGATTTCGGAGGTAATTGGGACGATCACTTATCATTAATAGAATTTTCTTATAATAACAGTTATCACACAAGTATCAATGCTGCACCATTCGAAGCACTTTATGGACGAAAGTGCCGAACCCCAGTCTGTTGGGCAGAAATTGGGGAAAAGCAACTATTTGGGGCCTGAGATAGTGCAAGAAACGACTGACAAGATCATTCAAGTCAAGGAAAGACTGAAAGCAGCACGTGACCGACAGAAGAGTTATGCTGATAACAGATGAAAGCCGTTGGAATTTCAGGTAGGAGACAAAGTATTATTGAAGGTCTCTCCTTGGAAAGGAGTAGTCAGATTCATCAAAAGGGGAAAGCTAAACCCCCAGGTATGTTGGACCTTTTAAGATTATTAGAAAAATAGGACCTGTAGCCTATCAGCTACAACTGCCAGAGAAAATGGCAGGGATACATGATGTATTTCATGTATCTAATCTCAAGAAATGCTTAGCTGAAGAATCATTGATGGTACCTCTTAAGGACATAGAGGTAAATGAGCAGTTAAAATTTGTAGAAAGACCTCTACAAATTGAAGACAGGAAAGTTAAGAACCTCAAGCACAAGAGATTAGTTTTGGTCAAAGTAAAGTGGGACTCCAAAAGAGGATCAGAATACACATGGGAGCATGAATCGGAAATGCAAAGGAAATATCCTCACTTATTCCAGTAGATCTCGAGGACAAGCTCTAAAACAAGGTAGGGAGGATATAACAACCCTCCAAAATATTTTCAACGCCCTAAAATATATTAAAATATCCCAATATGTCTTAAAATACACCCCATACGCGAAAACGGACCCCGAATACCTTTATTTTATTAAAAATTAAATAAAAACAAGTTTTTATGGTCTCTCGCGGGGCGCGTAAGCCATCTCCTTGAGCTAAGCGGGCCGCGACAGATTGAGACCAGGGTCGCACCCTGAGGTGCCACGTGGCATAACGCGTGTGGAGTCTATGTTCCGAATCAGCAACCCTAGGGCCTACCCTAGGGAGCCTCGCGGACCGCGTAGCCCTTGGCTAGATCTTACGCGGGCCGCGTAAAACCCGAAATCTGGCCCTATATAAAGGAGGCATCGGCAGTTCAGTCGACTCACTCATTTCTTTTCTTTCTCACGAATTTATGAAGAAGTACACATAATTTCCGGGCATAATACCCCCTAATTAACGAAGTTCTGCTCCGTTGTAAGTATCATAACCCCGGTTACGTATTAGATACGCTACCCGATTGATCCAGGGTTCCGTAACGCCTGTCGTGGTTCTGCCCGACGTAGTCGTTGGAATACCGTCTCGGGGAGGGTATCGTTAATATAAATATTGAGTTATTATACTAACACGTGTGCATTTGTGTAAATTATAGATAATCACCAGGAAACCTTTACAGAAAACCTAAGACAGCAATGTGAATAATCTCCTTTTTGCAAATTGTTTTTACAAAACCTCACCTAAATTAAATTATATTAAACAGTTATTGAGTATTTGTATTCTACAATTATCGTCGGTATGTTGGGGTTTTGTATAAAAAATTTGTTACCACCTTGCGAGGAGTAACATTTCCACAAGTCGGGTTGACAGTACCGTGGGTGGTAATTAAGTAGATGGAAACAAATGTAATTGCGCGACCGCCCTCAATACTGTACAATGGTCTTTATTAGACTTGATTAAACTGGGATTCACTCACCAGTATTTCCCACTGACAAAATGTTTTTAAAACGCGTTTCAGGTAACAAAATGTGAAAGAGAAGCCAGCTGGATAGCACTGAAGGCTTGGAAAAGTGGTAATAAAGTTACCTAAACATAAAGAGATGTTTTTATTAAATAAAATAGGGTTTATCCCTATGAAATTATGTGTACTTGAAACTTGGGTTTTTCCCATGTGTTTAATATATTAAAAGCGTGGTATTTTACTCTGATAAATTATTTCCTAAGTACGGTCCTGATGTAATTTCCGCTGCCAAAATGGATAAAAACAGATACCACCAAAACTGGCCGCGGCCGCCCATTCCCGGGTTTGTTAGGGGACGGGGGTTGCGACATAAACTGTGTATAATTCTAAATGTCTGAGGGGGAGTGTTATAAACCAGACATTTTAGGCCCAACCCACTACTTATGGGCTTTAGGGTTTATAGTTATGTTTATCTATATATTGTAATGTTGAATAGAATGAAGAAGTGAATTCAGTTTATCTCTATTTTTCTCTTTAGTTTTTATCATAATCAATTATTTGACAATAGTTTTAGTTTTTAAAAATTTTAGAATGAAAATGTTATAGAACCTATTATTTAACTCATTAAATGATTATATAGTATAGATTATTGTTATATTCTTCTATAATCACTTGTACATTAAAGAATTATCGACTTGTACCTTTTAATCTGTGCGTCGATATTGAACAAGACAACTACCGAAACGTCGACAAAAATATGTAGGTCGTTATACTATCTTTAGATTTTTTTTAAACAGTATAGTTATAAGATATGTCAAGAATACGTAAAAAATTATAAGTTTGTTGTAGAGGGTTGAATTGTAACTAACTATCTATAATTTTGTTAAAACTTCAGGGATTTAAATGTAATAAGTTTAGGGGCTAAAAAATAAATAGGGTTTAAAAGACTAAACTACCCTCATTTTAGGGGTTTTTCTACAAATAATTAAAGAGGGGAAAAGTTCTTATTTTTTGGGTATCTTAAAATACCCCTCTCTCATGCATTATAATATAGTATAGATTTTATTTTTATTCTTTTTCTTTATTTATTTTATTTATTTTTAACCAAAAACAATCACACGTGTAAACTCACCCTGCTCGGGGCTATATTCAAGGTCGATTCCTCCACCGTCATGAGATCGTAACCCACCCCCTATGTGCTGGAACCGGATGGAATCCGTAAACTCTCGCCCCCGCCATGTTCGAACCCGGGATTAAAGCCCAAGTTCGTCCCTTCACCCAGATGTCCGTCGAAAATGGCCCAAGCGGGAATCAAACATACGTCTCCACTAGGGAGGGCATGCCTCTTTACCACTAAACCAAATTCTCAGGACTTTTATTCTTTTTATTGAACGGCATTTTGCAAATAAAACTAATGTTTTAAATACCAGTATGAAGCGACTGGTTAAACCAGATACAGGACACGGGTTTGGTACGATAAAGGTCCGTAAAACCATAATACGGTATGTCTTATGTACCGGCAGTAAATCCGTTTCTACCGGTTTAAACCGTTGAACCGGTTTGTATTATCTTAAAATTTGATTTTTTTGATTTTAATAAAATATGGTATTAAGGTAATATTACATTCCATATTTATGGTAATTAACCTACTGTATTCCATTCCAATATCCCAATATTGTTGAAACTACTACCGACATTGACCAATGTAATATTGTTTATAAGTAACTAGTGCTAATTCTCGTGAACTTCAAGGTGCAGAATAAATAATACATTGTGAAATAAAAAAAAAACTAAAAGTATTTGAAACCTTTAGAATATTACTTACTATAAAACATTGAAAATTTATCATCAACACACCTAGCTTTTTAAATAGATGTGTTCGACTTAAAGTAGATTATTGATGTGTTCGACTTAAATCAGATTATTATTCTGATTCTTTAAAGTGAACCAATCAAGATTATAGTCGACAGGGGCCCCTTACTGGGCTCCCTGTCTGGGCCGGTCTTATTGGGCTCCCACAACATGCTTCAAATATTGCTCCTGGTGGGCTATGCATTGAAAAGGGCAGGAACCTTTAAGATTGTTTTCTCTACAAGGTCAATAATGACCTGCAAGAAGAAAGAGAAAGCAACGGCCGGTAAAGTACGAGATGTGTACTTGTCTCATTAATGGTGAGAACTTCTCTTCCAGCAAGGAGATGACACGTAGGCCTCGTAACCGAGATATGGGCTGACACTCGGAAGTCCGATGGATCAATGAAAGAAGTCTCGATAGCTGATACAACAACCTGGCTATATAAGATGATCCTATGATCATCCAAGGTATGCATTCAATACCTATAGCATTTACTCACATAAGCTCAGTAACTTCGGACATTCTCCGAATCACATTAAAGACACCAAATCTAGGATTCACAACAAGATATTCTGGTGATTTCCACTGGTCGGAATAACTCCATATTTCCGGCAAGTGTTCTTATTCTCACGCCGGAGCTTGGTCACAGATCCCCCCTCCGGGGCCCTCCGTGACGAGGCTAACGGTGTTCTGTTTTGTAGGTCAACAGGAAAGCCCATCAAAGCGTTGACGAGTCTCATTGATATCCAACCGGAGTTAGGGGATTCGACATTGGCGCCATCTGTGGGACCTTTATCAACAGATATATCCCAGCAAGAACCTTTACGCTGTTGTGACAGTTGCGGTTTTCAGTCATTGTACAATTTCGATCATTTTCGTATTCAATAAAATGTTATATTTTATTTACGAAATACGTAACCGTACGATCGAATGAAACGATATTCATGACATTCACTTAACAAAATCCAAGTTACACATGTCTTAACACCTTTATATAACCTAAATATTAGGTTAAAGGGGTTAAAATGGCAAACAAGTGGTAATACAAGTCCAGGGGCCAAAACTATCAAAACCAAAATTGTTGCCCAGCACAAGGCTTACGGACCGTAAGCTTGGACCTCATACGGGGTGATTCATATGTGCTAAACCGTTTTCAAGTTTTCAAAACAAAGTCTATGGTTTATATATAACACTATGTTTTCAATAATATGGGAAACTTGTTGGTGCGTTATCCATGACACAAATGACATTTATTAACTTTGGTCAAGCCGACTAGTAGTATGTTATGGTACCATAGGACTGACAATCTCGGTACCAGATTTTCCACTGGATTGTGGGAAGTTTGGGGAACTACAGAAACTGTATTTTAACAAACCCTTTGGTAGTTTGTTAGTCGAATATTTTAACAGACTCTTTGGTGGTCTGTTGTCGAGAACGAGTCAAGACAGGCTTGAATGTATTCACCAAGACGACCACAGTTTACACAATTAAAGCACAGACGATTTGTTTATACAAAATAAGGACGATGGGTTTATAACACAGACGATTGGTTTATAACACGGACGATTGGTCTATAACACAGACAATTGGTTTATGGTAAGTGATTTAGATAACGAGACGGGTGTAATACGATAAAAGATTAAAAGTATGGTGGATACGATGCTGGTACTTCCCATATATAAATGTTTTTATTGTATTACATATCATAGCGTTATCCAAATCACTTCAACAAGGACAATGCTTTGGCGCCTCCGCTATAGACGGTCTTACAATTTTCTGCACTTCAACTTCTTAAGGTCAAACTAATTTCATTCAAGACATTAACTTTAACATTGGTAAACTCCTATTATTTTGTTTTGGATAGCCCGGAAAATAAATTAACACCAAACCAACTAGCATATATCATATATGTATGCCATAAAATCCCTTAGATATCTAGTCACAATCACAGGGCCGGCCATGAGCAAGTGCCGGGTGGGCGTCGGCTCAGGGCCAAACTCGTAAAAGGGCCCGAAATTTTTTTAGAATTTATATATTTTTTATATAAGCTATATATACTACATGGTACGAAACAGAAACACAAAATCATTTTGTTCTAGTGGTAGGTAGACTCCGTTTTGAAGCAAAGGACCCCGGATCGAATCTGTTTTCTGGCTTACTTTTTTCTTTGTTTTTCTGATTGGGAATTGAAGTTCACAGGATATGTCAAAATGTAGTTTTCTTCTAATTTATCTCCATTTAAATGAAATTCACCGATATTAAAATGATGTATTCTTTTATTAATAACTATGTTAGAACCCCGTGTAATACACGAGTTGAATAAATGTAATTTTATATATCAAATAATAAAAATATATATTTTTGAAATCTCGTTTATTACACAGGTTGAATAAATGTAATTTTACATACCAAATAATAAAAAATTTATCTTTAAAAATCTCATTTACATGGGTTGAATAAATGTAATTTTATATATTAAATAATAAAAAGTTACATCTTTAAGAACTCTGTGTATTGTACGGGTTGAGTAAATTTTATTTTATATATTAATAATGAGAAAAGTTACATTTTTAAGAACCTCATGTATTGTATGGGTTGAGCACATGTAATTTTATATACCAATCAACAAAAAGTTATATCTTATTATATCTTTATAAACGTTGTGTATTATAAAACTTTTGGACTAAACTGACAAAATGGCTCAAACCACATAGACTAAAATGACATTTAACTCTTTAAATTATATTAATTTATATTTATATTTAGTGTACATCTTTTGTTAATGTCAAGATAAATAATTTTGAAATCTAATAAATATTTCAAAAGATTATATTATCTCCTATACGAATTGTTTAAATTTAATTTTATAATTATCTTTTAATTAATATTAATTATCTATAATTAAGTAGGAGATAAAGATGAGAAAACAAAAAAATAGATGGCTCCAATGAATGACATGTGTCCCAAAGTTGGTTTCTTTTATTATATAGTATAGATGGATTTCATTAGTATTTTATTTGAAGGACTATTGGTGTTAGAACTTAACTAATTCAAATTTTAATATAACAAAATCATGTAATTTTATGGGTTTATTTTTGTTGATCCTTTTTCCTTCTATTATTTAACTAAATGCGAGGAATTATTTATGCTTATGTACGTTTTAACATAAATTTTGTTTGGAAGCAAATTGGGTTAAATATATACGTTTTTATTCAACGGTATAAATTTGAATTGCTATACGTTTCGACGTAAATTTAGTTTGGAAACGAGTTGGGTCAATTGTAATCTATGCTTTATCACGTCGCCACTGAACATTGTGTACGCTTTGAGTTGGTTTACATTTCGACGTAAATTTTATTTGGAAACAAATTGGGTCAAATTTAATATATTTTCATTCAGTGGTATGAATTTGGATTACTTTACGTTTCAACGTGAATTTAGTTCGGAAACGAGTCGGGTTAACAGTGGTCTATAATTTATTCGTCGGGTATGGCGTCGCCGTTGTAGGATCCATAGCTGGAAAGACTGTAGGAAAAAAAGGGAACATAGTCGCTAGGAAATCAGATTCCATAGTCACGGATGAGACAGACCCTATGTTTACTTCGCGATAGTCAACGCACGTGTAAAAAGCTAATATTGTATTGAATTGAAACTTTCAATGTTAGGGCCCTATTATTTTATCTCGCCCAGGGCACAAATTTGTTTTAACATTTTCGGAGACGACCATGCACAATCATAACGACAATGCATGACATTATAATAATCAAACACACGTACGCGAATTAACTAGCATCACACTTGGCCTTATTAAGTTATTATAAAGCTCCATCTTCCATTGGCATGTAAGATTTTCAAGGTTAATCTGCTAATCTGAAAAAGAGTTAATTACTGTTTTCGTCCCTGTGGTTTGTCAAAAATCACTATTTCAATCCATTAGTTTAAAAATTGCGATTTCAGTCCCTATGGTTTCACTTTCGTAACCATTTCAGTCCATCTCGTAACCATTTCAGTCCCTGTACTAACAGAATAAATGGATTGAAATGGTTACGAAAGTGAAACCAAAGGGACTGAAATGGTTACGAAAGTGAAACCACAGAGACTGAAATCACAATTTTTAAACTAATGGACTGAAATAGTGATTTTTGACAAACCACAGGGACGAAAACAGTAATTAACTCTCTGAAAAATAACATGTTGGACAGAGGTGGGATTGTCATAAATCTAACATATCATTTATCACATCGATTAATTATTTAGAAAGGCATCATGAATAAGTATCCATATCAGTATATCCTGCTTCTTAGTACGTACAGTCGACTTACTTTTTTATTTTGTTTCTATCCCCTTTCAAATATATATTCTTTAATTGTCGATTTCCATCTTAAGCATGGAAGGAAGGGTAGGAGCCTTAAGAAAGGAAAACATATGTAGCCGAAGACGACTAATGTTGTATTATTGTAAACGCACTCAATTGTATTTAGTGTAGGCTAGAGCATAATGCCGATTTTAGCGGGTTGTAAAATAAAACCAAACTTTTTTTTCCGATTCTTGCGGTTTGTCCAAACTAAACCAAACCAAACCAAACCAAACCAAACCAAACCCTTGTTTTATTTTTTTGTAAAACTGCTAGTTGGTAATAAATTTTATTTTAAAATAATAAATATGGTTCATAAATATAATAATACATATAATGCATATGTATTCAAATAAGAAAGGTTGAACTTGGAACCAAAAATTGGGGACAAGATGGGGAGAGGGCCAACAGCCAACAAAGATTTGGTGGTACGAAGATAGATCAAAGGGAGAGAAAAAAACCAAAACCCTATAGGTTTAATAACATATAAAATAATGAAACCCATGTCATGTATGGTTCATTATTGATCAACTATATATTGGGTGGGGTACAATGAGAATAATTACATAGAAAGTCTCAATAAATTTGATATTTTAACTATCGTAAAAGAAACATACGATAAACCTTAACTAATACATGTTTCAGAGCTCTTAGAACAAGTTAGTGTTCCATGCTCGAAGTGTATGCCTTGAACATGACCACGCCTAGCTTGCTATCTCTAGTCGACAATTCTACCTTCTTTAATCCGGTGAATTACAAGTTTTTTGGTGCTCCCTAATATGTTACTCTTATTCAGCCCGATATCGCATCTACGGTTTTATGGATTTTATATTATCTACATGTCTCTACTATGAAAACCAATGGTATTGCAATTAAATGGATTTTGCATTATCTTCATGGAAATGTTTTCTATGATATGCTTATTGAAAAATACCCACTCCATTAGATATTTGCCATTCATATATCATATATGGCCCGTAACTTTGTACGAATTAGAATTTATACCTCTCTTAAGCTGGTTACTTTAGCCCCCTTCCTTTTGTCCATGCGCGCCACCACTTTCATTGAGGCACGTACATGCAGTGGCGGACCTAGGATTTTTTTCCACTAGGGTCCACTTTTTTTGGCATTCATATTATTCACAGCCATACATTAGAATTTTCGGGTCAGGGCGGGGTGGGCGAGACGAGGAACATAACAAAATTAAATGTCATAACAACAATATATAATCATTACTCATTAGAAAACACAGAATAAAAATACGATGTCATTTGTAATGAAAACAAAAGTTACAAGTTTTTAAAGTTATTCTCTACGAGTTTCATCTTTTAAAAATGTCCAGTTACAAATTTTTAAAATAATTCTTTACGAGTTTCATCTTTTAAAAATGTCTAATTACATTTTTCACTGTAACATTGGCAAGAAAAAGCAAGAATCATTCATATGATTATTACATGTTAATCTGATTTCTATATGAAAATTCATAGTAAAAAAACACTAAAACAACAAAAAGAATAAATTAACAAAACTAAAGTTACAAAACTAAAAAATAGGTTTACCTTTGGTGGGAGCAGGTTGGATTATTGAATAGCAAGAGGTGAGAGTTGGGCTTTGTTTTTTTATGAACTGGCTGCCTGGCTGCTCCTATGTTGAATGTTTATTTTGTTTAAAACCTTAACTTATCAACTTACATTTAAATAGCACGAAAAATAAAAAAACTTATGTTTATTGACTCGAAATCGGGTCCTGCTTAGTAGCATACAAAGCGAAATTCCACTCCACCAGCTTTCATCTTGTTGTTATGGTGTCCATCTTATTATTTTTATGGGGTTCCTTCAAAAAATTAATTACCGATTGTATTACAATTTTTAAAAACATTGGGGTCCGGGAACCCCGAACCACTCTATGTGGGTCTGCCCCTGCGTACATGGTATGTTCTCTTTCTATATGCTCCCCGCGGGTAATTTACTTTGGTGTGATCATATGACTGGTAATCTCCAACTCTTCTCAAACTTCCACACCTATACTCTTTCATCATATGTCACAACTAGTGTTGGGTCTACTCCACATGAACTTGTTTATGACATTATTAATATTGGTTTCTTATGATATTTCCTCATTTTTACATTTAATTTACTAACAACTAGTAAATTAATAGCAACATCTCCTTTATCCTGTTTGTAACACCCCAAATATTAATAAATGGAAAATATCATACGAGATTAAAAAATAGGTATGGAATGAAGGCCTAAGTACATAAAATAAGGAAAATAAAGTTGTATGACTATGACAAGACCCGTGAAGGGAAAAATGGTAATTAGATAGATAATACGCTATTAAGGACGGGAGCAAGAAGGACCCTCCTCATTACCACCATTCCATATTCACTCTAGACAGAGAAAGCGAGAAACGAGAGGTATTGGAACCGGATCATAGGAAGGGTTGGAAAAGAAACGGATTGGGCATGATTCTGCATCTTCATCAATCAAATTTGTGGTGAAAAATGGACTACTTGAGCCTATTCTTCGTGAAGTCGAACTCATTACAAGAGTTTTTGCAAAAGAGGTAAGATTTACATAACAAGCTACATGCTTTTGATGTTAAATGTTCGATATGATGCTATGGAATGATTCTAATACATTTCCAAAGAATAAGTTAGGATCTTAACGTTAAACAAGCTTGTATATGAAGAACTACCGCCACTTTATGCAACTACGGTTTATACTAGGTACCTTGCGTGCCACTTTATGTCCTTGTTGATGCGCAATGTGACGCTTTTTACTTAGTTGCTTACACGGAAAGTGAGACTTTGCGTGCACATTTGTCATGTGCGCGAAGTATGCCATGCGTAATTTTTAGTTTAGTGTAATGTATTTAGCGCAATGTATAACAAGGGCAAAATGCTGCCCAAGCGAATAGTCGCTAAGTAAGTGTTCAAATGTCAGACTATACGTTGCTTTCAAGAATGAAGCTAACTCCTAGGTGAGTTCCCGATGCCTTTTTTTCACTATTTTTGGTTGATATGCATGATATCCTAAATGTTCATATGTGCTGACTATTGGCTCTTACATGTTTACGATCGATGTTATACGATTGATGTTGATGGTAAATGTTTTATGATTGGTGGTAAACGATTGATGTGTAGCATTAGTTGCAAGAGTTATTGATGGACCCTATGAGCATGATGACATAACAGGAATACCTTTCAAAAAAAATGACATAACAGGAATTGATGGAGTCTTATGTCGGTATAAGTCTGCTTAGCCTATATGACAAGCAATTGATGGTGAAGCTCACTTCACAAATTGATGTTTAAATTGATAATCGATGTTGACATGTATTATTGTTGATCAACATGATTTATCAAATGTTTTACTCAAGAATTTACTAATTATTGATATAACCTTAAAGTATAACTCACTCAATGTAGCTGACTTTTTAGCATACACGTTAGATTAAATGGATGTTGATGCTATATAGGAGGTCTACGACATGGATTAAAGGCTACCATACCTCATGACATGGGAAAACTAATCATTATGTTTATTAAAGATGTATATTTCTTCGCAATCTTCTCCATAACTCATGTTATATCCATTTCATGGTTGTATTCTGCGTTGCTTTGGTTGTTCCCTCATTAAGGCGTTAGCTCATTGATCATTTTCGAGGGACATAGTTGACTTGAGATCTCATTCGTTAAAGCTAAAAATTATCATATCTTGCTTGGGCTTTTAGGCATTATAATTTTCTGTAGAACACAATGTTTTGTTCATTTGTATAGTATATATATATATATATATAGAGAGAGAGAGAGAGAGGACAAAGATCTGTTAGGAACCACCTCTTATTGCGAGAACCGCGAGAACCAATGTGAACACAACCAAAAATGCCTAAAAATAGCTAAAAATCACACAAATTTTTTTTTTAATATTTTTTATAAAAAAAATCGCTACTTTTCGAAGCAAAAAAAAAAAAAAAATTTTTTGGCTACTAAAAGTAGCGATTTTAACAAAAAATATTTAAAAATTTTTTTAGATTTTTTTAGGTTTTTTGGGGGTTAGTTTTTAGCATTTTAGCTTGAGGGGGGGGGGGGGGGGGGGGGGTTAGGTTATTGGGGGGTGGGGGAGGGGGGTTTAGGTTTTTTTTTTGTGGGGGGGGGGGGGGGGGTGGGTTTAGGATTTTTTTAGGTTTTTTGGGGGTTTTAGTTTTTAGCATTTAGCTTGGGGGGGGGGGGGGGGTAGGTTTGGGGGGGGGGGGGGTGGGGGTTAGGTTTTTTTATCTATTTTAGGTTGTGTTCACATTGGTTCTCTCGGTTCTCGCAATAAGAGTGGTTCTCGCATGAACCTTACCCTATATATATATATATATATATATAATGATTTGCATTGTTGTTTTTCTTGTTTCATGTTTTATTCATTTGTCATTTTATTGGATTTAGATAACTAATTATTTGCATGGTGACAGAAAACAATTTTGTAGAACACAATGTTGTTGCATTTGGAGAATAGTGATTTGCATTCTAGTTGTTTTTCTTGTTTCATGCATTATTCCTGTTTTATTCATTTGTCATTTGGTTAGATGTAGATCGCTTTATTTATTAGATGTCGATCACTGATTATTTTCATGGTGACCTAACACTTGCAAGTAATGCCACTTACAATTTCAAGATATTTATTATTAAAAATGGGCATTTTGGAAATTACGAGTTCCTACTTTAGTTAGAGGTGTAAACAAGTCGAGTTGCTCGTTAGTTGATCAAGATTGGCTCGTTAATAGCTCAAATCGAGTTGAGATGTATATAAAACTGAAGTTCATCACTTAATGAACAAGCTAAAACTGAGCTTCATACACCGAGCTTACTTATGCTTTCATGACTAAACAAGGAAAGAGAGGCGGGTAATTGTAAACACAAGTTAGGAAGGCTTAAAGTTATGCCATGTGTCCCCTTATGACTTTATTTATTAGTTATAAAATAAAATAATATCAATTGTAAAAGATAATAGATATTTCAAGTTAATTATTCACTTCAAAGTATATTTGATGAAATTAAAGATTTTGAATATATCTTTTTTATCTTCTTTTTGGTATGAACAAAATAAATAAATGATTCTTACAATACCTTTTTTATATATAAAAAGACCTCATGTCAAATTCTGTTTTAGGCCTTGGTCTCTCCGTTAACTACCTAACTTGTGATCTATATAACGGTCTTCTTATTTCAGCTACTAGAAAAAAACCAGAATACATACATACATACACCAATGGATTTTCTCTCAAACACACTCTACGTAGTCGCAGCCACATCTCTTGCTCTTGTTGTTCTTGTCCTCTATCAACAGCAACACGGGAGGAAGCAACATCCGATTGCTGGGACATTGTTCAATCAGCTTCTTAACTTCCACAGGTTGCATGATTACATGACTGATCTTGCTACAAAGTACAAAACTTACCGTCTGATTACTCCTTTCCGCAACGAGGTTTATACGTCCGATCCAGCTAATGTTGAGTACATCCTCAAGACCAATTTTGAAAATTATATCAAGGTAATTTGGAATTCATTTTTATAATATCATTTCTTGAAACTTATTGTTTCGTACTTCAATGAATGTGTAGGGAACGTATCACCACGACATCCTGAAAGATGTTATGGGTGATGGAATATTCACAGTTGATGGGGATAAGTGGCGAGAACAAAGGAAGATCTCAAGTTATGAGTTTTCAACAAAAGTCTTGAGAGATTTTAGTAGTGTAAATATTCAGAAAAAATGCAGTAAAACTCGCCCATATACTGTCTGAATCCGCTGATAACAACCAAAGTCGCGATATAAATGTAAGTTTGTTTCAGTCAACAACATTTAATCACTCCCTATATATATTATAGCAACCTATAGTTTTTTTTTCATATATACAGGACTTGTTCATGAAAACAACATTGGATTCAATACTCAAGATTGCTTTCGGAACTGATCTTGATAGCATGTGTGGGTCAAGTGAAGAAGTTGTTAGATTTAGTAATGCTTTTGATGATGCAAGTGCGTTAACACTCAGACGGTATGTTGACATAACATGGAAAATCAAGAGACTTTTTAATAT
>JARYGA010059726.1:101469-122558 GCA_030545235.1 Helianthus tuberosus
ACCAGAGAAGGAATCTAGCTCAGAGACTTACTCAAGAATTTCGCTATAGAAATTCCAACCGTAGGAATATAGGTTCTACCTCTGCACCCTACTATAAGGCTTGCAAGAAAAAGCATTAGGGAAAATGCTCCACTTACTGCAATTTCTGCAAGATACCAGGACACAAGGAAGAAGATTGCAGGAGGAAACCTAATAACGGGATGTGCTTCAACTGTGGAGAGAAAGGTCACATCAAGCCGAACTGTCCGAAACTAGTTCCAGCCACGAGCAACAAGAACACTAAAACTGCTAGAGCATTTGTTTTGACAGCAGATGAAGCCAAGATGATTCCGGACGTGATAGCCGGTACATTTTTAGTTAATGATGTATTTGCTAAAGTATTATTTGACTCTGGTGCAAACCAAAGTTTTATTATTACTTCGTTTTGCAAACTTTTTAATCAACCAATAACTAAACTCCGACAAGAATGTCTAGTAGAGACAACAAATGGGGAAACCATTAAGATTTCTGAAATCTTGCAGGGAGCAAGAATATAATTTTTAAATCAAAAGTTTTTTTGCAAACCTTTATCCAATGAATCTGACAGGATTTGATGTTGTATTAGGAATGGATTGGTTAATAGCCAATAAAGCCAGTATTTTATGTGATCAAAAGTCAATTCAGGTAAATTCACCAAAGGGTGATAAGATCACAATTAAAGGAGATAAACCATCTAGATCCACGAAATTCATCTCTGTGATGAAAACAACAAGTTAGATAAGAAAAGGATCTTTTAGTGTATTTGATTTCCATAATCACTAATACTAAAGGAAAAGAACTAAAAGATATTCCAGTAGTATCCCAGTTTTCAGATGTGTTTCCAGAAGAATTACCAGGACTACCGCCAGATAGAGAAGTCGAATTCAGAATCCATCTGCTACCAGGGACAGCACCAATTGCCAAAGCACCTTATCGATTGGCACCCGCAGAGATGCAAGAACTAAAGAAACAACTGGACGAATTGTTGGAGAAAGGATTCATACAGCCAAGTTCATCACCGTGGGGAGCACCGATTCTATTCGTTAAAAAGAAAGACGGATCGATGCGTATGTGCATTGACTACCGCGAATTGAACAAGGTCACAATTAAGAATCGGTACCCATTACCAAGAATCGATGATCTGTTCGATCAATTGCAAGGAGCTCGATTTTTCTCGAAAATCAATTTAAGATCAGGATATCATCAATTGAAGGTACAGGAAAGTCAGGAAGAGGACATTCCTAAGACTGCTTTCAGAACGAGGTATGGCCATTATGAATGAACTGTCATGCCATTTGGTTTAACCAATGCCCCAGCTGCATTTATGGACATGATGAACCGAATATGTAAGCCATATTTGGATAAATTCATAATTGTTTTTATAGATGATATTCTTATTTACTCTAAGAGTAAAGAGGAACATGCAAGGCATTTGCACGCACTTCTAGGTTTATTGAGGAAAGAAAAGCTTTATGCTAAGTTTTCTAAGTGCGAGTTTTGGCTAGAACGGGTACAGTTTCTTGGACATCTAGTCAATCATGAAGGAATTCATGTAGATCCCACCAAGATCGAGGCAATTACCAAAAGGAAAACCCCAGAATCACCAACCGAGGTTAGAAGTTTTTAGGATTGGCCGGTTATTATAGAAGATTTATTCGAGATTTTTCTAGAATAGTCATTCCCTTAACTAAGTTAACTTGTAAATCTGTTAAGTTTGAATGGGGACCAAAACAGGAAGAAGCCTTTAGAATTCTTAAGCAAAGATTAAACCATGCACCCATACTAGTGTTGCCAGAAGGAACTGGAGACTTTATAGTCTATTGTGACGCTACTAAATTAGGTTATGGAGGTGTGTTGATGCAATGTCAAAAGGTTATAGCTTATGCATCTAGACAACTTAAGAATCATGAAGAAAACTATTCAACTCATGATCTAGAATTAGGAGCTATAATTTTTGCCCTGAAAATTTGGAGACATTACCTCTATGGTAGTAAGTTTACCATTTTTACAGATCATAAGAGTTTAAAGTATGTTTTCGGGCAAAAGGAGTTAAATATGAGGCAAGCGTGATGGAAATTCTTACTGATTATGATTGCAATATCCAGTACCATGCAGGAAAGGCCAATGTAGTGGCTGATGCTTTAAGTCGAAAGTATCATGAAAAGCCAAAAAGGGTACGTTCTCTTAAATTAAATCTACAAGTAGATTTAAATGAACAGATTAGAAAAGCACAAGAATCACTAATCAAGGATGATACTGAAAAATTAAAAGGAATGATTAAAGAACTAGAACAAGGAACATATAGAATTTGGAGATTCCATAAGAAAAGAATGTGGATACCTAAATTAGGAAACCTACGTCACCGTATATTAGAAGAAGCCCATAAATCTAAGTATACGATGCATCCTGGAAGTGATAAGATGTATCAGGATTTAAGAAAAAAAATTGGTGGATAGGAATGAAAAAGGATATAGCAGCTTATGTTTCAAAATGTTTAACTTGTTCACAAGTTAAAGCTGAATATCAGAAACCCTCAGGATTATTGCAACAGTTAGAAATGCCTGTATGGAAATGAGAATTGATAACAATGGATTTTGTTACCAAGTTACCCAAAACAAGAAAATGTAATGATACAATCTGGGTGATTGTAGACAGACTAACTAAATCAGCTCATTTTCTACCAATGAAGGAAACCTTCAGTATGGAACAGTTAGCTAAACTATATGTAAATGAAATAGTTTCATTACATGGAATTCCTTTATCAATTGTTTCTGACAGAGATAGTCGTTTTACCTCTCATTTTTGGACAAGTTTCCAAAAAGACATGGGAACCAAGCTAAATCTAAGCACAGCTTATCATCCTCAAACGGACGGACAAAGCGAAAGAACCATTCAGACAATGGAGGACATGCTTAGAGCTTGTGTAATTGATTTCGGAGGTAATTGGGACGATCACTTATCATTAATAGAATTTTCTTATAATAACAGTTATCACACAAGTATCAATGCTGCACCATTCGAAGCACTTTATGGACGAAAGTGCCGAACCCCAGTCTGTTGGGCAGAAATTGGGGAAAAGCAACTATTTGGGGCCTGAGATAGTGCAAGAAACGACTGACAAGATCATTCAAGTCAAGGAAAGACTGAAAGCAGCACGTGACCGACAGAAGAGTTATGCTGATAACAGATGAAAGCCGTTGGAATTTCAGGTAGGAGACAAAGTATTATTGAAGGTCTCTCCTTGGAAAGGAGTAGTCAGATTCATCAAAAAGGGAAAGCTAAACCCCCAGGTATGTTGGACCTTTTAAGATTATTAGAAAAATAGGACCTGTAGCCTATCAGCTACAACTGCCAGAGAAAATGGCAGGGATACATGATGTATTTCATGTATCTAATCTCAAGAAATGCTTAGCTGAAGAATCATTGATGGTACCTCTTAAGGACATAGAGGTAAATGAGCAGTTAAAATTTGTAGAAAGACCTCTACAAATTGAAGACAGGAAAGTTAAGAACCTCAAGCACAAGAGATTAGTTTTGGTCAAAGTAAAGTGGGACTCCAAAAGAGGATCAGAATACACATGGGAGCATGAATCGGAAATGCAAAGGAAATATCCTCACTTATTCCAGTAGATCTCGAGGACAAGCTCTAAAACAAGGTAGGGAGGATATAACAACCCTCCAAAATATTTTCAACGCCCTAAAATATATTAAAATATCCCAATATGTCTTAAAATACACCCCATACGCGAAAACGGACCCCGAATACCTTTATTTTATTAAAAATTAAATAAAAACAAGTTTTTATGGTCTCTCGCGGGGCGCGTAAGCCATCTCCTTGAGCTAAGCGGGCCGCGACAGATTGAGACCAGGGTCGCACCCTGAGGTGCCACGTGGCATAACGCGTGTGGAGTCTATGTTCCGAATCAGCAACCCTAGGGCCTACCCTAGGGAGCCTCGCGGACCGCGTAGCCCTTGGCTAGATCTTACGCGGGCCGCGTAAAACCCGAAATCTGGCCCTATATAAAGGAGGCATCGGCAGTTCAGTCGACTCACTCATTTCTTTTCTTTCTCACGAATTTATGAAGAAGTACACATAATTTCCGGGCATAATACCCCCTAATTAACGAAGTTCTGCTCCGTTGTAAGTATCATAACCCCGGTTACGTATTAGATACGCTACCCGATTGATCCAGGGTTCCGTAACGCCTGTCGTGGTTCTGCCCGACGTAGTCGTTGGAATACCGTCTCGGGGAGGGTATCGTTAATATAAATATTGAGTTATTATACTAACACGTGTGCATTTGTGTAAATTATAGATAATCACCAGGAAACCTTTACAGAAAACCTAAGACAGCAATGTGAATAATCTCCTTTTTGCAAATTGTTTTTACAAAACCTCACCTAAATTAAATTATATTAAACAGTTATTGAGTATTTGTATTCTACAATTATCGTCGGTATGTTGGGGTTTTGTATAAAAAATTTGTTACCACCTTGCGAGGAGTAACATTTCCACAAGTCGGGTTGACAGTACCGTGGGTGGTAATTAAGTAGATGGAAACAAATGTAATTGCGCGACCGCCCTCAATACTGTACAATGGTCTTTATTAGACTTGATTAAACTGGGATTCACTCACCAGTATTTCCCACTGATAAAATGTTTTTAAAACGCGTTTCAGGTAACAAAATGTGAAAGAGAAGCCAGCTGGATAGCACTGAAGGCTTGGAAAAGTGGTAATAAAGTTACCTAAACATAAAGAGATGTTTTTATTAAATAAAATAGGGTTTATCCCTATGAAATTATGTGTACTTGAAACTTGGGTTTTTCCCATGTGTTTAATATATTAAAAGCGTGGTATTTTACTCTGATAAATTATTTCCTAAGTACGGTCCTGATGTAATTTCCGCTGCCAAAATGGATAAAAACAGATACCACCAAAACTGGCCGCGGCCGCCCATTCCCGGGTTTGTTAGGGGACGGGGGTTGCGACATAAACTGTGTATAATTCTAAATGTCTGAGGGGGAGTGTTATAAACCAGACATTTTAGGCCCAACCCACTACTTATGGGCTTTAGGGTTTATAGTTATGTTTATCTATATATTGTAATGTTGAATAGAATGAAGAAGTGAATTCAGTTTATCTCTATTTTTCTCTTTAGTTTTTATCATAATCAATTATTTGACAATAGTTTTAGTTTTTAAAAATTTTAGAATGAAAATGTTATAGAACCTATTATTTAACTCATTAAATGATTATATAGTATAGATTATTGTTATATTCTTCTATAATCACTTGTACATTAAAGAATTATCGACTTGTACCTTTTAATCTGTGCGTCGATATTGAACAAGACAACTACCGAAACGTCGACAAAAATGTGTAGGTCGTTATACTATCTTTAGATTTTTTTTAAACAGTATAGTTATAAGATATGTCAAGAATACGTAAAAAATTATAAGTTTGTTGTAGAGGGTTGAATTGTAACTAACTATCTATAATTTTGTTAAAACTTCAGGGATTTAAATGTAATAAGTTTAGGGGCTAAAAAATAAATAGGGTTTAAAAGACTAAACTACCCTCATTTTAGGGGTTTTTCTACAAATAATTAAAGAGGGGAAAAGTTCTTATTTTTTGGGTATCTTAAAATACCCCTCTCTCATGCATTATAATATAGTATAGATTTTATTTTTATTCTTTTTCTTTATTTATTTTATTTATTTTTAACCAAAAACAATCACACGTGTAAACTCACCCTGCTCGGGGCTATATTCAAGGTCGATTCCTCCACCGTCATGAGATCGTAACCCACCCCCTATGTGCTGGAACCGGATGGAATCCGTAAACTCTCGCCCCCGCCATGTTCGAACCCGGGATTAAAGCCCAAGTTCGTCCCTTCACCCAGATGTCCGTCGAAAATGGCCCAAGCGGGAATCAAACATACGTCTCCACTAGGGAGGGCATGCCTCTTTACCACTAAACCAAATTCTCAGGACTTTTATTCTTTTTATTGAACGGCATTTTGCAAATAAAACTAATGTTTTAAATACCAGTATGAAGCGACTGGTTAAACCAGATACAGGACACGGGTTTGGTACGATAAAGGTCCGTAAAACCATAATACGGTATGTCTTATGTACCGGCAGTAAATCCGTTTCTACCGGTTTAAACCGTTGAACCGGTTTGTATTATCTTAAAATTTGATTTTTTTGATTTTAATAAAATATGGTATTAAGGTAATATTACATTCCATATTTATGGTAATTAACCTACTGTATTCCATTCCAATATCCCAATATTGTTGAAACTACTACCGACATTGACCAATGTAATATTGTTTATAAGTAACTAGTGCTAATTCTCGTGAACTTCAAGGTGCAGAATAAATAATACATTGTGAAATAAAAAAAAAACTAAAAGTATTTGAAACCTTTAGAATATTACTTACTATAAAACATTGAAAATTTATCATCAACACACCTAGCTTTTTAAATAGATGTGTTCGACTTAAAGTAGATTATTGATGTGTTCGACTTAAATCAGATTATTATTCTGATTCTTTAAAGTGAACCAATCAAGATTATAGTCGACAGGGGCCCCTTACTGGGCTCCCTGTCTGGGCCGGTCTTATTGGGCTCCCACAACATGCTTCAAATATTGCTCCTGGTGGGCTATGCATTGAAAAGGGCAGGAACCTTTAAGATTGTTTTCTCTACAAGGTCAATAATGACCTGCAAGAAGAAAGAGAAAGCAACGGCCGGTAAAGTACGAGATGTGTACTTGTCTCATTAATGGTGAGAACTTCTCTTCCAGCAAGGAGATGACACGTAGGCCTCGTAACCGAGATATGGGCTGACACTCGGAAGTCCGATGGATCAATGAAAGAAGTCTCGATAGCTGATACAACAACCTGGCTATATAAGATGATCCTATGATCATCCAAGGTATGCATTCAATACCTATAGCATTTACTCACATAAGCTCAGTAACTTCGGACATTCTCCGAATCACATTAAAGACACCAAATCTAGGATTCACAACAAGATATTCTGGTGATTTCCACTGGTCGGAATAACTCCATATTTCCGGCAAGTGTTCTTATTCTCACGCCGGAGCTTGGTCACAGATCCCCCCTCCGGGGCCCTCCGTGACGAGGCTAACGGTGTTCTGTTTTGTAGGTCAACAGGAAAGCCCATCAAAGCGTTGACGAGTCTCATTGATATCCAACCGGAGTTAGGGGATTCGACATTGGCGCCATCTGTGGGACCTTTATCAACAGATATATCCCAGCAAGAACCTTTACGCTGTTGTGACAGTTGCGGTTTTCAGTCATTGTACAATTTCGATCATTTTCGTATTCAATAAAATGTTATATTTTATTTACGAAATACGTAACCGTACGATCGAATGAAACGATATTCATGACATTCACTTAACAAAATCCAAGTTACACATGTCTTAACACCTTTATATAACCTAAATATTAGGTTAAAGGGGTTAAAATGGCAAACAAGTGGTAATACAAGTCCAGGGGCCAAAACTATCAAAACCAAAATTGTTGCCCAGCACAAGGCTTACGGACCGTAAGCTTGGACCTCATACGGGGTGATTCATATGTGCTAAACCGTTTTCAAGTTTTCAAAACAAAGTCTATGGTTTATATATAACACTATGTTTTCAATAATATGGGAAACTTGTTGGTGCGTTATCCATGACACAAATGACATTTATTAACTTTGGTCAAGCCGACTAGTAGTATGTTATGGTACCATAGGACTGACAATCTCGGTACCAGATTTTCCACTGGATTGTGGGAAGTTTGGGGAACTACAGAAACTGTATTTTAACAAACCC
Organism: Helianthus tuberosus; assembly: GCA_030545235.1. Classification (NCBI taxonomy): domain Eukaryota; kingdom Viridiplantae; phylum Streptophyta; class Magnoliopsida; order Asterales; family Asteraceae; genus Helianthus; species Helianthus tuberosus. The sequence continues at coordinate 109,341 of JARYGA010059726.1, forward strand.
TTTGGTAGTTTGTTAGTCGAATATTTTAACAGACTCTTTGGTGGTCTGTTGTCGAGAACGAGTCAAGACAGGCTTGAATGTATTCACCAAGACGACCACAGTTTACACAATTAAAGCACAGACGATTTGTTTATACAAAATAAGGACGATGGGTTTATAACACAGACGATTGGTTTATAACACGGACGATTGGTCTATAACACAGACAATTGGTTTATGGTAAGTGATTTAGATAACGAGACGGGTGTAATACGATAAAAGATTAAAAGTATGGTGGATACGATGCTGGTACTTCCCATATATAAATGTTTTTATTGTATTACATATCATAGCGTTATCCAAATCACTTCAACAAGGACAATGCTTTGGCGCCTCCGCTATAGACGGTCTTACAATTTTCTGCACTTCAACTTCTTAAGGTCAAACTAATTTCATTCAAGACATTAACTTTAACATTGGTAAACTCCTATTATTTTGTTTTGGATAGCCCGGAAAATAAATTAACACCAAACCAACTAGCATATATCATATATGTATGCCATAAAATCCCTTAGATATCTAGTCACAATCACAGGGCCGGCCATGAGCAAGTGCCGGGTGGGCGTCGGCTCAGGGCCAAACTCGTAAAAGGGCCCGAAATTTTTTTAGAATTTATATATTTTTTATATAAGCTATATATACTACATGGTACGAAACAGAAACACAAAATCATTTTGTTCTAGTGGTAGGTAGACTCCGTTTTGAAGCAAAGGACCCCGGATCGAATCTGTTTTCTGGCTTACTTTTTTCTTTGTTTTTCTGATTGGGAATTGAAGTTCACAGGATATGTCAAAATGTAGTTTTCTTCTAATTTATCTCCATTTAAATGAAATTCACCGATATTAAAATGATGTATTCTTTTATTAATAACTATGTTAGAACCCCGTGTAATACACGAGTTGAATAAATGTAATTTTATATATCAAATAATAAAAATATATATTTTTGAAATCTCGTTTATTACACAGGTTGAATAAATGTAATTTTACATACCAAATAATAAAAAATTTATCTTTAAAAATCTCATTTACATGGGTTGAATAAATGTAATTTTATATATTAAATAATAAAAAGTTACATCTTTAAGAACTCTGTGTATTGTACGGGTTGAGTAAATTTTATTTTATATATTAATAATGAGAAAAGTTACATTTTTAAGAACCTCATGTATTGTATGGGTTGAGCACATGTAATTTTATATACCAATCAACAAAAAGTTATATCTTATTATATCTTTATAAACGCTGTGTATTATAAAACTTTTGGACTAAACTGACAAAATGGCTCAAACCACATAGACTAAAATGACATTTAACTCTTTAAATTATATTAATTTATATTTATATTTAGTGTACATCTTTTGTTAATGTCAAGATAAATAATTTTGAAATCTAATAAATATTTCAAAAGATTATATTATCTCCTATACGAATTGTTTAAATTTAATTTTATAATTATCTTTTAATTAATATTAATTATCTATAATTAAGTAGGAGATAAAGATGAGAAAACAAAAAAATAGATGGCTCCAATGAATGACATGTGTCCCAAAGTTGGTTTCTTTTATTATATAGTATAGATGGATTTCATTAGTATTTTATTTGAAGGACTATTGGTGTTAGAACTTAACTAATTCAAATTTTAATATAACAAAATCATGTAATTTTATGGGTTTATTTTTGTTGATCCTTTTTCCTTCTATTATTTAACTAAATGCGAGGAATTATTTATGCTTATGTACGTTTTAACATAAATTTTGTTTGGAAGCAAATTGGGTTAAATATATACGTTTTTATTCAACGGTATAAATTTGAATTGCTATACGTTTCGACGTAAATTTAGTTTGGAAACGAGTTGGGTCAATTGTAATCTATGCTTTATCACGTCGCCACTGAACATTGTGTACGCTTTGAGTTGGTTTACATTTCGACGTAAATTTTATTTGGAAACAAATTGGGTCAAATTTAATATATTTTCATTCAGTGGTATGAATTTGGATTACTTTACGTTTCAACGTGAATTTAGTTCGGAAACGAGTCGGGTTAACAGTGGTCTATAATTTATTCGTCGGGTATGGCGTCGCCGTTGTAGGATCCATAGCTGGAAAGACTGTAGGAAAAAAAGGGAACATAGTCGCTAGGAAATCAGATTCCATAGTCACGAATGAGACAGACCCTATGTTTACTTCGCGATAGTCAACGCACGTGTAAAAAGCTAATATTGTATTGAATTGAAACTTTCAATGTTAGGGCCCTATTATTTTATCTCGCCCAGGGCACAAATTTGTTTTAACATTTTCGGAGACGACCATGCACAATCATAACGACAATGCATGACATTATAATAATCAAACACACGTACGCGAATTAACTAGCATCACACTTGGCCTTATTAAGTTATTATAAAGCTCCATCTTCCATTGGCATGTAAGATTTTCAAGGTTAATCTGCTAATCTGAAAAAGAGTTAATTACTGTTTTCGTCCCTGTGGTTTGTCAAAAATCACTATTTCAATCCATTAGTTTAAAAATTGCGATTTCAGTCCCTATGGTTTCACTTTCGTAACCATTTCAGTCCATCTCGTAACCATTTCAGTCCCTGTACTAACAGAATAAATGGATTGAAATGGTTACGAAAGTGAAACCAAAGGGACTGAAATGGTTACGAAAGTGAAACCACAGAGACTGAAATCACAATTTTTAAACTAATGGACTGAAATAGTGATTTTTGACAAACCACAGGGACGAAAACAGTAATTAACTCTCTGAAAAATAACATGTTGGACAGAGGTGGGATTGTCATAAATCTAACATATCATTTATCACATCGATTAATTATTTAGAAAGGCATCATGAATAAGTATCCATATCAGTATATCCTGCTTCTTAGTACGTACAGTCGACTTACTTTTTTATTTTGTTTCTATCCCCTTTCAAATATATATTCTTTAATTGTCGATTTCCATCTTAAGCATGGAAGGAAGGGTAGGAGCCTTAAGAAAGGAAAACATATGTAGCCGAAGACGACTAATGTTGTATTATTGTAAACGCACTCAATTGTATTTAGTGTAGGCTAGAGCATAATGCCGATTTTAGCGGGTTGTAAAATAAAACCAAACTTTTTTTTCCGATTCTTGCGGTTTGTCCAAACTAAACCAAACCAAACCAAACCAAACCAAACCAAACCAAACCCTTGTTTTATTTTTTTGTAAAACTGCTAGTTGGTAATAAATTTTATTTTAAAATAATAAATATGGTTCATAAATATAATAATACATATAATGCATATGTATTCAAATAAGAAAGGTTGAACTTGGAACCAAAAATTGGGGACAAGATGGGGAGAGGGCCAACAGCCAACAAAGATTTGGTGGTACGAAGATAGATCAAAGGGAGAGAAAAAAACCAAAACCCTATAGGTTTAATAACATATAAAATAATGAAACCCATGTCATGTATGGTTCATTATTGATCAACTATATATTGGGTGGGGTACAATGAGAATAATTACATAGAAAGTCTCAATAAATTTGATATTTTAACTATCGTAAAAGAAACATACGATAAACCTTAACTAATACATGTTTCAGAGCTCTTAGAACAAGTTAGTGTTCCATGCTCGAAGTGTATGCCTTGAACATGACCACGCCTAGCTTGCTATCTCTAGTCGACAATTCTACCTTCTTTAATCCGGTGAATTACAAGTTTTTTGGTGCTCCCTAATATGTTACTCTTATTCAGCCCGATATCGCATCTACGGTTTTATGGATTTTATATTATCTACATGTCTCTACTATGAAAACCAATGGTATTGCAATTAAATGGATTTTGCATTATCTTCATGGAAATGTTTTCTATGATATGCTTATTGAAAAATACCCACTCCATTAGATATTTGCCATTCATATATCATATATGGCCCGTAACTTTGTACGAATTAGAATTTATACCTCTCTTAAGCTGGTTACTTTAGCCCCCTTCCTTTTGTCCATGCGCGCCACCACTTTCATTGAGGCACGTACATGCAGTGGCGGACCTAGGATTTTTTTCCACTAGGGTCCACTTTTTTTGGCATTCATATTATTCACAGCCATACATTAGAATTTTCGGGTCAGGGCGGGGTGGGCGAGACGAGGAACATAACAAAATTAAATGTCATAACAACAATATATAATCATTACTCATTAGAAAACACAGAATAAAAATACGATGTCATTTGTAATGAAAACAAAAGTTACAAGTTTTTAAAGTTATTCTCTACGAGTTTCATCTTTTAAAAATGTCCAGTTACAAATTTTTAAAATAATTCTTTACGAGTTTCATCTTTTAAAAATGTCTAATTACATTTTTCACTGTAACATTGGCAAGAAAAAGCAAGAATCATTCATATGATTATTACATGTTAATCTGATTTCTATATGAAAATTCATAGTAAAAAAACACTAAAACAACAAAAAGAATAAATTAACAAAACTAAAGTTACAAAACTAAAAAATAGGTTTACCTTTGGTGGGAGCAGGTTGGATTATTGAATAGCAAGAGGTGAGAGTTGGGCTTTGTTTTTTTATGAACTGGCTGCCTGGCTGCTCCTATGTTGAATGTTTATTTTGTTTAAAACCTTAACTTATCAACTTACATTTAAATAGCACGAAAAATAAAAAAACTTATGTTTATTGACTCGAAATCGGGTCCTGCTTAGTAGCATACAAAGCGAAATTCCACTCCACCAGCTTTCATCTTGTTGTTATGGTGTCCATCTTATTATTTTTATGGGGTCCTTCAAAAAATTAATTACCGATTGTATTACAATTTTTAAAAACATTGGGGTCCGGGAACCCCGAACCACTCTATGTGGGTCTGCCCCTGCGTACATGGTATGTTCTCTTTCTATATGCTCCCCGCGGGTAATTTACTTTGGTGTGATCATATGACTGGTAATCTCCAACTCTTCTCAAACTTCCACACCTATACTCTTTCATCATATGTCACAACTAGTGTTGGGTCTACTCCACATGAACTTGTTTATGACATTATTAATATTGGTTTCTTATGATATTTCCTCATTTTTACATTTAATTTACTAACAACTAGTAAATTAATAGCAACATCTCCTTTATCCTGTTTGTAACACCCCAAATATTAATAAATGGAAAATATCATACGAGATTAAAAAATAGGTATGGAATGAAGGCCTAAGTACATAAAATAAGGAAAATAAAGTTGTATGACTATGACAAGACCCGTGAAGGGAAAAATGGTAATTAGATAGATAAGACGCTATTAAGGACGGGAGCAAGAAGGACCCTCCTCATTACCACCATTCCATATTCACTCTAGACAGAGAAAGCGAGAAACGAGAGGTATTGGAACCGGATCATAGGAAGGGTTGGAAAAGAAACGGATTGGGCATGATTCTGCATCTTCATCAATCAAATTTGTGGTGAAAAATGGACTACTTGAGCCTATTCTTCGTGAAGTCGAACTCATTACAAGAGTTTTTGCAAAAGAGGTAAGATTTACATAACAAGCTACATGCTTTTGATGTTAAATGTTCGATATGATGCTATGGAATGATTCTAATACATTTCCAAAGAATAAGTTAGGATCTTAACGTTAAACAAGCTTGTATATGAAGAACTACCGCCACTTTATGCAACTACGGTTTATACTAGGTACCTTGCGTGCCACTTTATGTCCTTGTTGATGCGCAATGTGACGCTTTTTACTTAGTTGCTTACACGGAAAGTGAGACTTTGCGTGCACATTTGTCATGTGCGCGAAGTATGCCATGCGTAATTTTTAGTTTAGTGTAATGTATTTAGCGCAATGTATAACAAGGGCAAAATGCTGCCCAAGCGAATAGTCGCTAAGTAAGTGTTCAAATGTCAGACTATACGTTGCTTTCAAGAATGAAGCTAACTCCTAGGTGAGTTCCCGATGCCTTTTTTTCACTATTTTTGGTTGATATGCATGATATCCTAAATGTTCATATGTGCTGACTATTGGCTCTTACATGTTTACGATCGATGTTATACGATTGATGTTGATGGTAAATGTTTTATGATTGGTGGTAAACGATTGATGTGTAGCATTAGTTGCAAGAGTTATTGATAGACCCTATGAGCATGATGACATAACAGGAATACCTTTCAAAAAAAATGACATAACAGGAATTGATGGAGTCTTATGTCGGTATAAGTCTGCTTAGCCTATATGACAAGCAATTGATGGTGAAGCTCACTTCACAAATTGATGTTTAAATTGATAATCGATGTTGACATGTATTATTGTTGATCAACATGATTTATCAAATGTTTTACTCAAGAATTTACTAATTATTGATATAACCTTAAAGTATAACTCACTCAATGTAGCTGACTTTTTAGCATACACGTTAGATTAAATGGATGTTGATGCTATATAGGAGGTCTACGACATGGATTAAAGGCTACCATACCTCATGACATGGGAAAACTAATCATTATGTTTATTAAAGATGTATATTTCTTCGCAATCTTCTCCATAACTCATGTTATATCCATTTCATGGTTGTATTCTGCGTTGCTTTGGTTGTTCCCTCATTAAGGCGTTAGCTCATTGATCATTTTCGAGGGACATAGTTGACTTGAGATCTCATTCGTTAAAGCTAAAAATTATCATATCTTGCTTGGGCTTTTAGGCATTATAATTTTCTGTAGAACACAATGTTTTGTTCATTTGTATAGTATATATATATATATATAGAGAGAGAGAGAGAGAGAGAGAGAGGACAAAGATCTGTTAGGAACCACCTCTTATTGCGAGAACCGCGAGAACCAATGTGAACACAACCAAAAATGCCTAAAAATAGCTAAAAATCACACAAATTTTTTTTTTAATATTTTTTATAAAAAAAATCGCTACTTTTCGAAGCAAAAAAAAAAAAAAAATTTTTTGGCTACTAAAAGTAGCGATTTTAACAAAAAATATTTAAAAATTTTTTTAGATTTTTTTAGGTTTTTTGGGGGTTAGTTTTTAGCATTTTAGCTTGAGGGGGGGGGGGGGGGGGGGGTTAGGTTATTGGGGGGTGGGGGAGGGGGGTTTAGGTTTTTTTTTTTGTGGGGGGGGGGGGTGGGTTTAGGATTTTTTTAGGTTTTTTGGGGGTTTTAGTTTTTAGCATTTAGCTTGGGGGGGGGGGGGTAGGTTTGGGGGGGGGGGTGGGGGTTAGGTTTTTTTATCTATTTTAGGTTGTGTTCACATTGGTTCTCTCGGTTCTCGCAATAAGAGTGGTTCTCGCATGAACCTTACCCTATATATATATATATATATATATATATATATATAATGATCTGCATTGTTGTTTTTCTTGTTTCATGTTTTATTCATTTGTCATTTTATTGGATTTAGATAACTAATTATTTGCATGGTGACAGAAAACAATTTTGTAGAACACAATGTTGTTGCATTTGGAGAATAGTGATTTGCATTCTAGTTGTTTTTCTTGTTTCATGCATTATTCCTGTTTTATTCATTTGTCATTTGGTTAGATGTAGATCGCTTTATTTATTAGATGTCGATCACTGATTATTTTCATGGTGACCTAACACTTGCAAGTAATGCCACTTACAATTTCAAGATATTTATTATTAAAAATGGGCATTTTGGAAATTACGAGTTCCTACTTTAGTTAGAGGTGTAAACAAGTCGAGTTGCTCGTTAGTTGATCAAGATTGGCTCGTTAATAGCTCAAATCGAGTTGAGATGTATATAAAACTGAAGTTCATCACTTAATGAACAAGCTAAAACTGAGCTTCATACACCGAGCTTACTTATGCTTTCATGACTAAACAAGGAAAGAGAGGCGGGTAATTGTAAACACAAGTTAGGAAGGCTTAAAGTTATGCCATGTGTCCCCTTATGACTTTATTTATTAGTTATAAAATAAAATAATATCAATTGTAAAAGATAATAGATATTTCAAGTTAATTATTCACTTCAAAGTATATTTGATGAAATTAAAGATTTTGAATATATCTTTTTTATCTTCTTTTTGGTATGAACAAAATAAATAAATGATTCTTACAATACCTTTTTTATATATAAAAAAGACCTCATGTCAAATTCTGTTTTAGGCCTTGGTCTCTCCGTTAACTACCTAACTTGTGATCTATATAACGGTCTTCTTATTTCAGCTACTAGAAAAAAACCAGAATACATACATACATACACCAATGGATTTTCTCTCAAACACACTCTACGTAGTCGCAGCCACATCTCTTGCTCTTGTTGTTCTTGTCCTCTATCAACAGCAACACGGGAGGAAGCAACATCCGATTGCTGGGACATTGTTCAATCAGCTTCTTAACTTCCACAGGTTGCATGATTACATGACTGATCTTGCTACAAAGTACAAAACTTACCGTCTGATTACTCCTTTCCGCAACGAGGTTTATACGTCCGATCCAGCTAATGTTGAGTACATCCTCAAGACCAATTTTGAAAATTATATCAAGGTAATTTGGAATTCATTTTTATAATATCATTTCTTGAAACTTATTGTTTCGTACTTCAATGAATGTGTAGGGAACGTATCACCACGACATCCTGAAAGATGTTATGGGTGATGGAATATTCACAGTTGATGGGGATAAGTGGCGAGAACAAAGGAAGATCTCAAGTTATGAGTTTTCAACAAAAGTCTTGAGAGATTTTAGTAGTGTAATATTCAGAAAAAATGCAGTAAAACTCGCCCATATACTGTCTGAATCCGCTGATAACAACCAAAGTCGCGATATAAATGTAAGTTTGTTTCAGTCAACAACATTTAATCACTCCCTATATATATTATAGCAACCTATAGTTTTTTTTTTCATATATACAGGACTTGTTCATGAAAACAACATTGGATTCAATACTCAAGATTGCTTTCGGAACTGATCTTGATAGCATGTGTGGGTCAAGTGAAGAAGTTGTTAGATTTAGTAATGCTTTTGATGATGCAAGTGCGTTAACACTCAGACGGTATGTTGACATAACATGGAAAATCAAGAGACTTTTTAATATAGGATCGGAAGCAAAGTTGAAGCAAAATGTCAAAGTGGTTGATGAGTTTGTTTATAAGTTGATCCAGACAAAGACTCAACAAATGCACAAGAGACAAGATTATTTTTTGGTAAGCCAATTCTCTCTTGTATACATGGCAAAATAGCGGGTTGGATAGTGGATTAAGACATCTAATCTAATTATTATTATTAGACCATGTGTAGTGGAAGGGGAAGATAATGCCCCCACCCTAGGGCATTTTACGTCATGTGACGGTCCAGTCAGCAAAGGGGCATTATTGGGCGTTTTCTAAAATGGGTGTAGTGGGGATGGGGCATTATTGGGCATTATTGGGGCATTAAATAAAATAAAGAAAAAACACAGAAAAAATCTTATTGGATAAGGAGAAGGGGGCTGAAAGATGATTGGACAAGGGAGAAGGGGGAAGGCGTGATTCAAAAAACGCCAAGGGGGCTTTTTTTGAATTTTTTTTTAAAAAACGCCCCATGTAATGGTTTGGGGGCGTTTTTAGGCCTTTTTTTGAATTTTTTTTTTACAAAAACCGCCCCACTACGGGTGGTCTTACTGTATTAATATATACATACATTTTGCAAGATTTGGTGAATAGTAACTTTACTTTTTTTTTTAAAGTTTTAATCTCACCCACCCCTCGAGTATATGCTTCAATAGGAATCACACAAGGGTAGATTATAAACCTCTAGTAAAATGACCGCCCGTAACAAAGTACATTACATAAATAATTTTATCATTCTCTTATAGATTTTGTTCCTTAGTTATTTTTATAAAAACTAAATACGCAATTGCATTTAATTTTCTTTCGACATTCCGATAAAATTTTTATTGAATATGAAGTTGTATTCAACAAAGCAATAGAGTGACAAATCGAGCCGGCACCGACCGAACAATATCGGTATTTGTTGATATGGTTTCTATCGATGTAAAGCATTACTTTATTTATTTATTTTTTTACAATATACGACTTTTGTGTGATAAGACTATTGTAAATGAAGTTTTTTTAGTCTTTGAAACCAAGTCTTACAAATTTTAACATCTTTGTCGCAACATGTGGGTTTCACCTGCTAGTTTATAATAAGGGCCATATTGGGTCGATCAGGTTGTGTGCTTGTGTTGCTTTGAAATGCTTTTTTGTCCAAATTTGTTATATGCTAATTTCTTTAGTTACATGTGACCATTTAAAAATTTGAATAATTAAATCAACTATTTATACGTACGTAGATAAAATTATCCCTCTAATCTCTTCCCATATACTAATAATATAAAAAAAAAAAAAAAAAAAAACTATAGTATAGCTTGACCCTTGGAATTAGAAAAGCTACATGTAACTTCAAAATTGTTACTATTCTTGCATATTTTGGGAATTAGTTGATAACTAGGATAAACTGCCTACAATTACCACATCATCTATAAGATAAAAAAGGTTAGAATTAATATGCAACACTATTTTGTTAATTTAGACATGGAAAGCAATGAGTTTGACCACAAATGTCAAAATGTACCATTTTGACCCTTGATTATCAAAAGTACAGTTGAAGAAAGAAGACATTCTATCAAGGTTTCTGCAAGTTAACAACACAGATTCAAAATACTTGCGAGATATAATACTAAACTTCATAATAGCCGGAAAAGACTCTACATCTACAGCTATGACATGGTTCATTTACATGCTTTGCAAGCATCCCAAGATTCAAAATAATGTTGCCGTGGAAATAAGAAAAGCAACAAACATGAGAAATGATGCCACAAATGTTGAAGAGTTTGCAAACAATGTCAGTGAAGAAGCCCTTGAAAAGATGCAATATCTTCATGCAACTTTGACGGAAACTCTCAGACTTTTTCCTGTAGTTCCAGTGGTATGCATACTCAAAATATTTACCATTTCTCATGATTTGACATGACCCGGTTTTTGACTAGATGAAATGTTCAATACAAATAATATCATATGACAAATAATGCAGGATGCAAAGATGTGCTTTGCAGATGATGTTCTACCTGATGGGTATGGTGTGAAGAAAGGGGATATGGTAGCATACCAGCCATACGCAATGGGAAGAATGAAGTTCATATGGGGTGATGATGCACATGAATTTAAACCAGAAAGATGGCTTGATCAGTATGGTCACTTCCAGCCAAAAAGCCCCTTCAAATTTACAGCTTTTCAGGTTAGTATAGTACATGCAATTTCATTTGAGTCAAACACAGATGTGAATGCTATTTTTTTCATCTAACCAATGCGTATTTTGATTATAAAAAAATAATGTAATATGCATTTTGTCTGGGTAAGGACTTGACATGATTCGTTTGTTTGGTATTGAGAACACAGGCAGGACAAAGAATTTGTTTGGGTCGAGAATTCGCATATAGGCAGATGAAGATATTTTCTTCCATTTTGTTAGGTTGCTTCATGTTCAAGCTAAGTGATGAAAGCAAAACTGCAAAGTACAAAACAATGCTTAATCTTCACATTGATGGCGGACTAGATATACATGTTTTTAATAGATTCAGATAATATTACGATCACCGTTCAAGTTATTGATACGAAGTACATTTTATGTTCAAGAAAGCATAACACATACTTTAGCAGAAGTATTCACATTGATTGAAGTTATGTTCCATATGCATTCCTTCTTTGCTTTTCACATTGTTGGTATCACTTTTGTTTCTTGGTTGCATAAAGTACAAAGCACCATAAGACGTCTCTTATACATAGGGATAACCATTAATAAATATGCACAAGTGGGGCAAAGTACAACAATCCCAAATCCTCATCCTAATTATAGATGTGGCTAATTAGTTACTATTCGGACACAAGCTTTGAATCATGCACCAGATAAATCCCAAATGAGGCATGATCTGCTTTAAGAGAACCTTAAGGACGGTATTTTGAATCCAGATTTCAATATCAAGCTCTTATGTTTTTCATTATTTTATAGTCATTTAACTTCCTTGAATACGAATGACCTTCACCAATGGACGGGTTATCTGGTGAAGTTGAGTCGAGTGGATAATATCAAGATGTGGGTAATGCTTTTTTCCGATGGGAATTACTAAGGGATCATTGACAGGTTATCAAACAACAACATTTCTAGTGTTGCCCTTAGAATTTTTGCAACATATTACCAACATATGTTTACCAACAAATTACAACTGATTATGATTTCCGAAAGTTTCTTTGAGACTTTACCAATAGGTATTCTTTTAGTGATCCAAAATTGAAAACAAATATAGATCTATAGGAAATACAACACAACAACGGATATAGTGACAAAACGGCGACATAAAATTTTTATTACTTAGCCAACCCTAAAAACGCCCAACCTCCCAAGATCTTACAAAAAGTAAGATCTGTAATAACAGACAAAACGATACAACCGAAACACAAAGATCCACTGGATTTACAACAATACTAAACCAACAACTCAACAAGATCTTCACTAGATCTTTAACCGATCTTCAATGGAATGAACAGCTTGAACAAACCCATAGAGAATGTGAGAGGCAGGTAAAGAGCGTAAAAGTGAGAGAATGAATCTATCTCACAACCGAAGATCCCTTATATACTCAGACATAAAGAATTTACACTTTAGTCCATAAGATTGCCAACAACTGATCGCACCCCTTCTGATTTTTCATATTCACCCCTCATACTATGAACCTGTTAACACTTTATCACATAAACTGTTATAAACAATAAGCCCAGAACAATACAGCCCAATGACGGGTGGTCCATAGGACAACCCTTAATCATGTTAAAAGACGAATTAATCCTTCACTTAATCGCGTAATTATCTTGAATTAGATGACTACGGTTGCTTATGTTTTAGGTGTGGTTCGGGAGCTTAAAGTGGAGAAAACGCAGCTTTGGAAGGATTAGAGATGAACGGGTCGTGCGTGGAACGAAAGACGAAACAAAGCACATTATTCAGGGTGCCAACGTAAATTACGATGGCCACCGTAATTTACGGTGGCCCTGAAAATGGCCCTTGTCTCACCGTAACTCAGGAAGCTGCTGCCGTAACACTTTGAACATCACCGTAAATTACGGTGATACCGTAATTTACGGTGGAGGCGACGCGAAAATTTGTAACTGCTCATTAAAAACAATTTTATGGTGTCTTTTG
>JARYGA010059727.1:0-67257 GCA_030545235.1 Helianthus tuberosus
CAACCTCAGGGCAAAATAAGGTGGAACTCCGATCTCATTAACCGCTAAATAAGGATCGGGGGAAATGACAAATCGGCAAGCATAATTAACTCTTTTTCCCATCATTTTTGGCGAAATATTCCCTCTTTCTTCTCAAGTAACTGGCATATCCCGGTGTTTGCACTCGTATTAACAATTTTTCAGACGTGCATCACAGTTACAGATCTGAATTTGATTCAAAGGTGTTATTTTATAGTTCTTGTTTGATTAAATAGTTGTGGTATAAATTCAGATTTGAATCTGATTTATAGTTGCAGGTTATCGGTTTTAGATTTGTTGTCGATCTCTCTGATTGTTGGTTATTGTTGACTGAAAAAGATTAAAAAAACAGTTTTTGATGCATGAAATTACTTCTGATTTTGAGGTGTTGTTATTCTTGTTGTTTCTAATCTGAGTTTAAGATTTGCAGGATTAAAACTTGTTTTGCAGAATATTGTTTAAGGATTATCAAAGAAGAAGCAGAGTTTAAGATGACAGACTAGATATTACGATTAGGGTTATTGAGGATTTTAAATGGGGGAGAAACAGATGGTAGGTGAAAGGACATTAATGCCCTCACGTGGGCCCCACGTGACTAAACTTAACTGAGAATTTTAATTTAGTTTGGGGTAAAGGATATACCATGTTAGAATTTGTCAACATTAGGTATGATTAATGTAATTATTGAAGACAAAGGACATGATTTGTAATAACATACATACATAAAGGACGAGTTTTGTAATTGACTCAAAAGGATATGGAGGCAAAGGGGATTTTAAATGGGGGAGAAACAGATGGTAGGTGAAAGGACATTAATGCCCTCACGTGGGCCCCACGTGACTAAACTTAACTGAGAATTTTAATTTAGTTTGGGGTAAAGGATATACCATGTTAGAATTTGTCAACATTAGGTATGATTAATGTAATTATTGAAGACAAAGGACATGATTTGTAATAACATACATACATAAAGGACGAGTTTTGTAATTTACTCAAAAGGATATGGAGGCAAAGGGCAAGTCATGGTTTGAGCAGGAAAAGAAAGTTTTTATGGAGATGGAAGTGCATGGTACTTCTGAGCCAAAGGATGATCAAGAAGAACTTCCTAAGCCCCAAAGAAGGCAGCCCACAAGAAAAGTGAGGCAACCCAAAACCACACCTTCCAGACTCACAAAACATGCCTCTCAAACTTCCAAAAACTCCTCACATCAAACCTCCAAACCAGCAGATGTTTAAACACCTGTTGTATCAACAACTGGTGGTACTTCAATGGTTTCAGCATTTGTTAACCCAATAACTACCACTTCAACACACACTTCAACCACTGCCCCCAATACACATTCCACTGCCTTACCAAAAATCACATCACCACCAAAAATATCCTCACCTTCACAAAAGCCTCCTGCCAAAAAGCAGAAGACAGCTGATGACACATCATCAGTTGTAATAACAACAGTGGTTGAAACACCAGTTGTTTCAACAAATGTTAGTCAGCCACCTTCCACTTCAATCACCACCACTCAACCCACCAAAACACCACCAACCTCTCCTAAACCAAAAAGGAGAAGGATAATCTTGGAAGATGATGATTCTTCACCACCTCCAACATCTCCTCAACCACTGACACTTGTTACCATTCCAAACCCTGTTCCACTCTCTTCAGCACAAGCCTTTAACCCAAACACTGCCATTACTCCTGCAGGTGTCCAGTATCCTTTAGAGCTTATAGCAGTTAGAGAAGAGATCAAATCTTTCTACTCTGAAGATGACCCTGCTAAAAGGAACTTGCCATCTCTTCAAGGATATCCTAGGCCCCACAATATAGAAGAATATTTGAAGCTAAAGGCTCAACAAGCAGAGGATAGCTCTAAAAGAAACTCACAAGGAAAATCTAACAAGGATATTCAAAGATATTATCAATTTCTGCTTACTCAAGTCAGTACTTTGGAGAGGTTTTCAAAAGATATCTGTCAAAAATTATCAGAAAGAGATGATGAGAGCCTGAGAAAAGACTACATTGAACACATTATGGCTTTCAAGAAATACAAGGCAGAGAAGGCTCAATACAAAGAATGGACCCTTGCTGAGCTTAAAGAGGAGTTAGAAAGAATTGAAAAGATGAACAAAGACAAAGTTAAAGATACTCCTCCTGTTTGGAAAAAATACAAGAAAAATGTACCTGATAAGGTGTTAAAGCTGAAGAGAATGAAAGAGGAACTTATTGCTGCTGATTTTGGGTCAATGAATCAGGTGACAAGGTGGAAAGAAGAAAAAGTCATGGCCAGTTACAAAAAGTTGGAAGAATTGAGAAAGAAAAATCCAAATGTTCCTCAAAATCCTGACTATCCTGAAGCAGTGGTTCCAGCAAGACAACCAAAACTGCTAATCAGGAGATCCACTGCTCCACCTGCTGCCATTCTTTATCAAAGAAGGAGACAAAAGCAGATGGATGCAGAAACACCAGAAGACATAGCAACAGGGGATCACATTATCAAAATGGTCCTGAAGCAGATGATAGTTGAAAATCCTGAACTTGCTAAAGCTCAAAGCACTGTTCAGCCAGTTATCACCAGGCCACCATCTCCAAACTCATCTTCAATAAAGCCTCTCCCAAGAAACCCACTGGATTCAAAAATACTAAAGTTGAAATCTGACAAACAGACCCACGTATTGACTCTGATCAAATCCAGTGGTGAAGTGAAGAAAATATCAAGGGAACAAGCATTGGGCATGTGTGTTGAAGATCTGCAGGATCTCCTTGATCTTACACTGTGCAGGGATGAGGATGATACAGATTCTTTGAACTTTGAATTACAATTCAAATGGCAAGTCAGGGAACTGTTGATAAGGCAATAAAGATCCATAATAATGAAGGGTTTTGGCATCATCTATTCCAGGGGGAGATTGTTGGGATTGAACCCTACTAGAGGAACAGTTGATTAAAGCCAAAACTGGATCAGAGCAGTGGATCCAGAATAAGCAGATGTTGTATTCAATCTTTCCCCTTGAAAGTGGTTTTAACAACTGATTACGTTCATCCATTGATCGCTTACAAAAACCGTTGTCTTACAACAACTGATCAAGCCAAAAGACTGATGAAGACTAAAGTCCTGTTGCTCAATCTACTGATATGGGTCAAGCACTGCTAAAGATATAAAGTACTGATGGAGTCACAACAGTGGAAGGAGAAAGCAGTAGTTTAGTTTATTCCTTTGTATTGTAATGTAATCAGTTGTTTGATAACAGTGCTTGTATAGATCAGTAGTTACAGGTTGTTAGGAAGTTAGATGTCACTTTCATGGTGACGTCAGCCAAGATGCTTCAGAGGTTTGCTCGTGCCTAAAAATTGAACAGTACCCTGTACTATTCTATTAGCTCTTTCATCACTTGTCTTCCTGTACGAACAAATCATTTTGAGCTCAGACTGAGGGGGAGTTTGTAATACATGCATGCAGTGTAATTGAAGTTTATAATAAATATAATCATTCGATTCCATGATCAAACATGTGTGTTGAAAGCAATTCTCCTATTTGATTGTGTGTGAAAGTTTGTTTCTATTTAGTTTCCGCTGTAATTACTTATTCATCTTCTTAATTCTCAAACAAAAACACAATCATAAGAAACTCAGATCCTAACACAGTCCATATATATTTACAAGGCCAGATCCAACATCTTTTCCTTTATTTTCTTCTCAGCCAGTGGTAACCGGTGCACCATTGGGGCACGAGTTAACTTTGGATCAGCTGTTACAATCTGCTATTGGAAGCCTTCCACCTCCCGTAACTACCACGTAGGAACAGGCCTTATCTATCCTTCCATTGGCAAGTAGCGCCGTCATGAGTGCTCCTATGGGAGTGAACTATACAGCTGCACCCGAAAGCCTTCAAGGCTTCAACTTCATGCCACAAATGATGGCCCAAATGATGGAAAGCTTCCCTTGGCACTTCATCAACCAGGTGCTAGCCACTCAAGGGAATGCTAACAATAACCTGGGCACAAGAGCAGAAGGAGATTTGGCAAAACCATACAAGCCGAGCAATTTGTCCTGTTTTTCTCAACAAATTGCTGATTATGATTTCCAAACCAGAATCAAAATGCCTTCTCACATACGGACGTATGATGGAACGGAAGATCCAGAAGATCACCTCCAAATCTTCACCGGGGCAGCGAGAATAGAGAAATGGTCCAACGCTGATTGCTGCTTTATGTTTATGCAAACCCTCGTAGGGTCTGCTCGAATTTGGTTCAATGACCTGCCAGCCCGAAGCATTCGAACCTTCGATGACTTAAGCAAAGGTTTCTTGGCTAATTTCTCACAACAAAGGAGGTATGTGAAGGATGCCACGGTGATCTTCCAAATTAAACAAAAGGACGATGAAAGCCTCAGGGATTTCATCGAGAGGTGCAAAAAAGAACACTTGATGTATGTGGGAGCCGACGAGAAGATGAGGGTTGCAGGCTTCATGAATACAATCACCTCTAAGTATCTCACCAGTGACTTTAGTAAGTGCCTGCCCAAAACCTTGGAAGAAGCCCTTGAAAGGGCTGAGACTCACATCAGTGGGGAAGAGGCGGTTAACGTCAAGGAGCAAAGAAAGAGGGGTCCCAGCTGGAGAAACAACAGCCCAGCCGAAAAAGGAGCAACTATGGCACTTACGTTAGACGCCCCAGGAACTCAGACCCTCGAAGGTCTGAAGGCAGGAACCCTTCGAGCAGGGATAAGGCTGTGAAATTCACAGCCTTGACCAAAACTTCTCAGGAAATCCTTGCCACTGAAGAAGTCAAGCATAGCTTCCGACCGCCAAGACCCTTGCCCAAAAGCAAAAGAAATGAAAATTCTACTCAGTTTTGTAAGTTCCATGAAGAAAAGGGTCATCACACCAATGGTTGTTTCCAACTCAAAAAGAGAATTGAGGAAGCCGTCAAATCTGGAGAACTTGCCCACCTTGTTAAGGGAGTGAAAGATAAAATGGGTGATGGAAAAAACAAAGAAGTAAACATGGTGAATGTTGTTGAAGAAACCCCCACCAAGCAACAACGCTTAGAAGCTTGGGAGCTTCAGTGCTTGTGCTTCCCACCACCAAAAAAGGGACTTCACTCGAACCCTTTGGTAGTTGAAGCCATCGTGGGAACATTGAAAACGAGCAAAGCATACATTGACGTGGGTGCAACAATAGTGTAACACCTCGCAAATTTCGGGTTTAATATTAAAACGACACGTGTCATGTAAGACAAAAACGCGTTGGAAACCCGGATTTAATAAAGATGTTTCGGTAGGATTTAAAGTGGCGTCATGTTAAATCGTTACCTCTGAACGACCTCAATTATAAATCCCAAGACCCGATATAATAATTTACACATCTATTACACTCTCAATTCAGAAGTTGGGTTCACAATAATGGATGTTGAAAAGCATGATTGATCCCAAGAAGAAAATGAATGGTAAACCGTTGTTTACGGGTCTTGTAAATACAATCATTTGAAACAAAGGATATTGGTAGGGTAAGGAACTGTACTAGACCCATAATAGAGGTCCCTTGTTGCCAAAACAAAGTCCCAAAGTCGTGCAAGTTGATGCCCTTTCAAACCTTCAACAAACAAAACAATTCTGATCAGCTTAAGGCGTCGCGTAGCGCGACGGCCCCTCGCGCTACGCGAGGGGTGCCCAGCTACCAGAATAACCTGCTATCGGCTGTTGTGTGCAATTGTGACCCTCTTGGTCGGTTTTTCTTGCATGTGAAGGACCCTTAGACTCCCCTACATGCTAGAGACATGTGTTTATCATTTGTGGCTGATCATAGACCCTTGTGTCAATACTTTGTGGTGTGTAAACCCATTATATAAAGACCCATTCATGTCACAAACATTCCTCACATCAATTGCAAACAATCTGATCATTTGAGGAGCCTTCAAAGCTGATACAAAGCATCCCTAATCATCATTAAACACTTGTAAGTCTATTAGTCCTTTCTTAATTATGTTTAGCTTAGTAAATAGCTTAAAAGTCAACATATCGTAATAAACGGTTGACTTCGGGATTAGTTAACGATAGCTCAGTCGTATGTCGAATTAAAAGTACCGTTAGATAGGCAATTACATGGGTATTAAACCCTTATAAGGGCACGTACCGAATCCAGACCTAACTAGGTCGTTTGTCGGGTCAAACGTTGACCGAAAAAGTCAACAGAATTGCAAAATGCGATTTAAAGCACGATTAGCAATCCGCGAGGCGTGTAACCTGTTTTAACATTAATGTAACTTGGTAATAAGTATAAAAACTTGTCTACGCTTGCCCGACTCGACAAATTTCTGTTTAAACCCGGTTCGGAACCGAAAGGCGCAAAACCTTGACTTTTGCTTTGACTTCGGTTCTGACCCGTTTTAGTTTGATTCGATGATGCCTTAGTGCTTCATTAGAGTAGGGTTACATGTTGGTATAAGCCTCTGTACTTGTTTCGTTGATTATCCGATTCGTTCGCGCGTTTCCGTTAAATGCTTAAAATTGACCGTAATGCCCTTTCGGTTATAAAACGAGCTTTTTGGTAATGTAAGTGGACAAGACCCTTGTCTACTGAATTATAAACATGCTCTCCAAATTTGACATCAATTTGAGGTCCAGATTAGGAGATATGCGCATTAGCGTAAATAGTAAGCTTTTTATTAATTAATCGGCGCGATTAGCGCATAGCCTATCTAAACCCGATTTTCGGCACCAAAACTTTTACCCACTGATGTTAAATAATATTTTGGGATTTTTGAAGATTTTTAATTATTTTTAAACTGATCTTAAGCTAGGCTTATCGCCTTAATTCGGTTAATACCGAATTTACCCTTTTCGGTCATAAAATGATTTCTACAAGGAATTTTGACGCGAATCCAATTGCTACTGATTCTAAATAATAAATATAGTGTTTTGAGCCTGTTTAACTGATCAGAAAACCCAGAATAGTATTTTAATCATACGTCGCTAAAAACGGGTTTATACGTGTATTATACGCGTAGTTTAGGTTTAAAACTATTTTGAGACATCCGGATTATTATCAACTAATATAATCTGTTAAAAATAAGTTGTTTACTGATTACTTCAGTCCCGAACATCAGGGTTACGTTAAACCCCTTTTATAATCGTTTAAATGACCAAAATACCCCTACGGGGCATAATTAAGGATTTAACTCGTTTTGGGCATTATGGAAGGTATCATTATGATATCACAACATATTTTAAGCATATTAACTTAGGAAACCTGTTCGTGACCTATTCGGTTACCCGTTACGCGTTATTCGTGTTCGGATCGGTTTATATAACTGGTTTATATAAGTT
Source organism: Helianthus tuberosus (assembly GCA_030545235.1). Lineage (NCBI taxonomy): Eukaryota > Viridiplantae > Streptophyta > Magnoliopsida > Asterales > Asteraceae > Helianthus > Helianthus tuberosus. The sequence continues at coordinate 7,340 of JARYGA010059727.1, forward strand.
AGCCGAAACGGGTCAAACCTTATCGGTTTTATCTCAAAATTCAGAAGGTGTTTAGATTTCCCATATTATACAAGTCTTCAAACTTGTCGGGTCTAAATCCCATTCTATTCCGGTCTTCGCCTTATCGTGCGTTTGAACCGTATCTTTCTATAAGACTAGCCGGTCTAAGCCTAGGCTTAATTGAAGGCCCGTTAGCATTCTAATTGGTTTTTATACCATCATTCCAGACTAGAGATTTCCGGTAAATTGCACCTACGCTTACTTAAGTGAACACGGCTGAGTTATTTATTTCTGCTATTTAAGACAGGAGCTAGCTCAGGTAAATACTCTTAACTTATTTTCCCTATACGGGCTTGGGATACGGTATAATAATACCGCTTGGTCGGGTATTGAATCTTTAATCTTATTATGGTTAAATCATTGAGGTAACCCGGTTTAATCTGTATTGTTTGAAACAAAGACCTTTAGGGGTTAATGACCATGTCCCGGATATCCTAGTGACATCATTGTATTATAAAATGGCCACGTCTTAAGCACGGGGTGTAGGCATACACCTGACAGTGCTTAAGAGATAACGGTATCTCACTCTCTTGTGGGCCTATACTTGTGGCGTGTCTGTTAATCTGACTCGATTTCTACATCGGGCCCTGAACGTACAACGAACATGTAAATCTGTATACAAGGTTATAAATATAATTGTCCCAAGTTAAAAAGATTAATTTTGCCTCTATGCATTTTAATCCAAGTGTCGAAATATTTGCATGTCTTGTGCACCTAAACAAATTTTCATAAACATTTACAAAATGAGTCGGTTGAGTGTATTTACCAGTGAAAACTGACGTATTTTCCAAAAGGGTCAAGTGACAGGTACTGAACGTAATTGGCTGGAAGCTCAGGGCGTTTCTAAGGAATCTTGAAAGTTCTAGGTGCCTAAAGTCTGTTGAATAAAGTTTATGTTTTAAGATCCGCCTGTGGATCTTTTACTTCCGTTGTAATACTTTGATGTTACACTATTCGGATTGTAATATATTTATCCTTTTGCTTCCGCTGTGCATTTATATATTGTGTTGTTTGACTATGATGTTGCCAACCACGTCACGTTACTCCCCTACCGGGCCCACCGGTAATACGTGGAAATTTGGGGTGTGACAGGTTGGTATCAGAGCCAACATTGAGTGAATTAAACACTAGCTTTTTGTGTTTAATCTCAATGACACAATTGCACATTTCTAAATCTTCTGAGTCTAGACTTAACATAGGAATATTCTCAATCCTTATCTGGAAATTTTGCTTCCAAAATTTTTATATATTGGATACGTCGCCGAGCGAAGAAGCCATAATAATAATTCTCCACACCAGGAGCCTTAAATTGCTGACCTTCGTACAACGGCTAGGACGAAACATGCAAACAAGGAGAAGGCATTCAGAAATAAAATGAAGAAGAAACTCCCTTTGTGAAAAATCGTTTCCTTAATAGTCCTTATAAGGACATAATTACCTTTCAGTTCCTTCGAGGACAACATTATTCCTTTCAAGTCCCGTCTAGGGCACATCTGTATTGTTTAATTTTATAGTGGAATAATTAACTTTAAATTTTCTTTCAGACATTCCTTTTATAAGATCTACCTTTATATAAAATGGCAAAATCTAAAAAAAAGACAAGACCTAGTCACGCATTATTTTGAGGCAGGGCAAAGATGGTAGTTCCATAATTAGATTCAGATCCATATTTAACACCTCAATTTAGGATTGTTCTGCGTTAATATTAATAAGAATCTTAAGAGTGAAACCTAGCCTTCGGGTCATTTTAAGGCCGGGCCATGATGGTAAGACCTGTTTAAAAGATTCGAATCCCTGTTAACATCTGTAAATATGTTAACACTCCTGACAGACGTGATTCATTAAAATCACACGTCATTCTTATTGATGGATTCTTCAAAAGATTCCTAACCCAATGTAATGATCTCTGAATCATGGGTTTAGATCATCACTTGAGATGATCCCATTTTGACCATACGTGGTAATATAGCACCTACAGGCCCTGTTCATTTCCATATGAACCAAAAGACAGTAGTAGCAACGACTCCCTGTCATATAAAGGTAATGAACTAGGTTCAAACCTTCATGCTTTGATTCTCTGAAATCATAGCTTATAAATTATAAACGTCCTTGTGACTAGGCCTATTGTGCTAGTATACCTTCATGCTTTGATTCTCTGAAATCATGGCGTATAAATTAAACTTGTCTACGCGACTAGGCCATTTGTGCTATTATTAACTTATAAATTAGGATTATGATAAAAATCCTGAATAAAAATAAATATCATTCCTTTCCTGCCAGAATAATTATTAAAAGAGAATCTTAAATGGTTTGACCTAGCTTGAATGTCGTTGAAGACCTAGCTAAGATGGTAAAATCTGTTCAAAAAGAGATTCAGATCCTTGTTAACACCCGAAAATGTGTTAACACTCCCGACAACCGTGATGCTATAAAAATCACACTTGTCATTCTTATATTAGGAATTTTTCCAAATACCTTATTTAACGTAATTGATCAATAGGAATCATGGCTTATAAAATTTAAAACTGTCCTTGGGACCAGGCTTTTTACGCCACTTTAATATACTTGATGTTTTATAACTAGGATAAGTTATAATGAAAAATATTAACTAAGTATAACTAACAAATTAACCCATATGGTTTATATTACCATGGTTAATAAATTATCAAAAATGATAATTTCATAATGACCTCTGGATAAATCATTGTCAATGTTTATGAAGCAATCAAGCTACATGGCTGGATTAGATGAAGTTAACAGCCACATGAAGGAGGACAATGATGCTACCAGAATCAATGTAACTGGAGCGGAACTGCAGGCAATAATAGATTATGCTGTTACTCGAGCTCTTGACAGACAGTATGATGAATCAAATGATACCCATTCTAAGACTCTATCTGTGGCTCGTAGTAAGCCCCCTTCTAAAATACTTGAGTCAAGAGAAGACGATGTTCATGACTTGTCAAATCAAAGGAGTATTCCGTTTAGACAGGTTGTGTTCCATCAAGAGACACCAGTTAAGACCTGTTCATATAAATATTTTGTCTCCTGCAAGCCTAGAGACTTTACAGGAGAAAAAGGGGCCATCGATTGCATGACGTGGCTCGATGAGATGGACGCTGTTGTTGACATCAGCGGTTGTGCAGAGCAAGATGTTGTGAAATTTGTTTCACAATCTTTTAAAGGAGAAGCTCTAGCTTGGTGGAGGTCACTGATCCAAGCTACGGGGAAGATTCCTTTGTACAACATGACTTGGGAGCAGTTCGTTGCTCTTATCAAAGAAAATTACTGTCCTCAACATGAAGTTGAGAAAATTGAGACTGAATTCTTGACATTGGTCATGGAAAACTTAGATTGTCAAGCATACCTTACAAATTTCAATACCAAGTCTCGATTGGTTCCTTATTTGATCACACCGGAACCAAAGCGAATTGCTCGCTTCATTGGGGGTTTAGCCCCAGAAATCAAAGCCAGTGTTAAGGCTTCAAGACCTATTTCATTCAGGTCAGCGGCCGATCTGTCGCTATCTCTCACACTCGATGTGGTCAGAAACAAGGCTGCCAAAGTCTCTGAAGAAGGAAAGCGAAAAAGGGAGGATGAAATTTCTCATCGCTCTGATAGGGAGACAAAGAGGAACTCTGAGGATAAGAAGAGTTCCGGGTTTAAGAAAGACAGCCAGCAGCCGGGTGAGAAGATCAGGTGCAAAACCTGTAGGAAATACCACCTTGGGAAATGCAGATTTGAATCTCGGCCTCGGCCGTGTGGAATTTGCAAATCTAAGGAACATAAAACCCTGGATTGCAAGAAGTTGAAAGATGCAACCTGTTATGGTTGCAACGAGAAGGGGCATATCAAGACCAACTGCCCTAGGAATCAGAAGAAGCCCGAGTAGGCCAAGATAACAAACGCACGAGTTGTCAGGATGAACGCCCAAGAGATGGGGCAGAATAATAATAGTGTAATATGTACCTTTCGTTATCAAGCAGTTTATGTAGAAACTTATTTAATACTGGCACGTATAAATATATTATGAATGATAAAGGTTGAAAACTGTTGTCTCCACCTGATTAAGACTCCGGTCATTCAATGCCCGGTAGAAAGTGACGATGTTACGTCGAAAATGCTCCAACAAATCCTATATTGATATTAATATCTATTAGAAATCATTTTTCTAATATCCTTATAGCAAACTTTTGGTTGCATACTTAAGGACTCAATATAGTGATAAAAATCGATTGGTTGCCTTAAAAATTCAAGTCCATATTGTGAGTGATAAGAAGCAATTAATTATCAAAACTCCTTATGAGACAACCCTCGTAATTACACGTGTCCGTACGATTAATTAATATTAAACATGAAAAAAAAATGGTGGAACTGACCGTCCCCGGAATCGAACCCGGGTCTAGGCCGGCCGCACCCTTTCGCGCGCCTAGCCAACTGAGCTAGGTGCCTAGTTTGTGAAAATCTCCATTCTAATTTAAATATAAGCACTTGTACAATAAACTTTCTTATCATTTAGCAATAATAATGTCTGCTAAGTGTCCTGTTTTTAATACAGGCAATAATAAATCTTCATGAACCATAAACTTAGCAAAATTTTATTATCATCCACAAGGTATAACTACCAAGGAGACCATAGTAACCGATTCGTATAAATCGGCAAGGAATCGTTCCGAAAATCTAAGAGCACTCTTTCTTTGCATAGAGTACGACAACGTATATTATTTTAATTATTTTCTCATTGTTTTCTATCGCCTGCGAATGCCAAACTATGTATGATAAAAGTTTCATATGAGGATTGGTGTATCCTAGTGTGTCCCATAGATTGTTTCCATGTCTGATCAACATGGAGGTTTAATACATGGAACCCCTAAGATATCCCAATGATCATATTGTACTAAAGTCGACTAGTAGTATTCAAAGAAGATATCCAAAAATGGAATTTTTCTTCCCAAGTAAATGTTCCCGATTAAGGAATTCGAGGACTTATAACATAAAGGTGTCACTCATTTGACACGGACAAGGATGGATGAATTGGAACCTGAGATATGGAAAATCTCTGTAGCCTCCTTGTATCTTAATTATCTTCTCAAAAGATATCCCTGCTTACCTCCTGGAAGACAGGTAGAATTAAGATTTGTCGCCCGCCGTGGGCTGGAGTATTGTGAAAACTCCATATTAATTATGGAATAAACGAAACCTTGAGTAAGTAGATTTTAAGACGTAGGCTCATATAGCCAGACTCAATATTCTGAGGGTGTTATATTAATAAATAAGAAAGACGGTTCATATTGCTTATGCATGCATGCCGCAACCCTAAATAAGCAACGATTAAGAATTTGCCATCAGCTACCCAGGATCGTCGAATTGTTCGACTAACGACAAGGATTAGCTATTCCTTAATACTAGTTAAGTAATGGTTGGAATAACCACCTTAAGATAAGCTTTTCTTTAATAATTGATATGTAAGTATTAAGGCTACTCCTTTGGAGACCTTGTATAGATGAAAGGTTAAACATCTGTTGTTAGGACAATAGATTGGTAAGTCCAATATTCAGGATCTGAAAGTTGCATTAGAAACAACAAATAAGATCATGCAAATTCATAATCATCAGTAAGATGCCAGTATTCGGCAGAAAATTAAGGATTATGAAAATAGCAAACCTCCTAAATTCTTATTAAAGAATAAGATTCAACAATAGATATCACCCTGGAAAAGAGTGATGCGTTTTGGTAAGAAAGGCAAGATAAGCCCGAGTTACATAGGGCCTTTCGAGGTTATCGAACGTGTCGGGTCAGTTGCCTACAAGTTGAACTTATCAGAAGAGCTCAGTGGAATTCACAATGTGTTCCACATCTGCAATCTAAAGAAGTGTTCCGCTGACGATTCGCATGTCATGCCACATACAGATGTGCAAATAGATAAGAGCTTAACGTTTGTAGAAAAACCTTTGTCGATTGAAGATCGACAGGTAAGGAAGCTTTGAAGAAAGCACATACCTTTTGTAAAGGTCAAATGGGATGCCCGAAGAGGCCCCGAGTATACGTGAGAGTTGGAATCCACCATGAAAGAAAAATACCCTTATTTGTTTCAGTAAATCTCGGGTCGAGATTTATTTTAAGGGGGTGAGGATGTAACACCTCGCAAATTTCGGGTTTAATATTAAAACGACACGTGTCATGTAAGACAAAAACGCGTTGGAAACCCGGATTTAATAAAGATGTTTCGGTAGGATTTAAAGTGGCGTCATGTTAAATCGTTACCTCTGAACGACCTCAATTATAAATCCCAAGACCCGATATAATAATTTACACATCTATTACACTCTCAATTCAGAAGTTGGGTTCACAATAATGGATGTTGAAAAGCATGATTGATCCCAAGAAGAAAATGAATGGTAAACCGTTGTTTACGGGTCTTGTAAATACAATCATTTGAAACAAAGGATATTGGTAGGGTAAGGAACTGTACTAGACCCATAATAGAGGTCCCTTGTTGCCAAAACAAAGTCCCAAAGTCGTGCAAGTTGATGCCCTTTCAAACCTTCAACAAACAAAACAATTCTGATCAGCTTAAGGCGTCGCGTAGCGCGACGGCCCCTCGCGCTACGCGAGGGGTGCCCAGCGACCAGAATAACCTGCTATCGGCTGTTGTGTGCAATTGTGACCCTCTTGGTCGGTTTTTCTTGCATGTGAAGGACCCTTAGACTCCCCTACATGCTAGAGACATGTGTTTATCATTTGTGGCTGATCATAGACCCTTGTGTCAATACTTTGTGGTGTGTAAACCCATTATATAAAGACCCATTCATGTCACAAACATTCCTCACATCAATTGCAAACAATCTGATCATTTGAGGAGCCTTCAAAGCTGATACAAAGCATCCCTAATCATCATTAAACACTTGTAAGTCTATTAGTCCTTTCTTAATTATGTTTAGCTTAGTAAATAGCTTAAAAGTCAACATATCGTAATAAACGGTTGACTTCGGGATTAGTTAACGATAGCTCAGTCGTATGTCGAATTAAAAGTACCGTTAGATAGGCAATTACATGGGTATTAAACCCTTATAAGGGCACGTACCGAATCCAGACCTAACTAGGTCGTTTGTCGGGTCAAACGTTGACCGAAAAAGTCAACAGAATTGCAAAATGCGATTTAAAGCACGATTAGCAATCCGCGAGGCGTGTAACCTGTTTTAACATTAATGTAACTTGGTAATAAGTATAAAAACTTGTCTACGCTTGCCCGACTCGACAAATTTCTGTTTAAACCCGGTTCGGAACCGAAAGGCGCAAAACCTTGACTTTTGCTTTGACTTCGGTTCTGACCCGTTTTAGTTTGATTCGATGATGCCTTAGTGCTTCATTAGAGTAGGGTTACATGTTGGTATAAGCCTCTGTACTTGTTTCGTTGATTATCCGATTCGTTCGCGCGTTTCCGTTAAATGCTTAAAATTGACCGTAATGCCCTTTCGGTTATAAAACGAGCTTTTTGGTAATGTAAGTGGACAAGACCCTTGTCTACTGAATTATAAACATGCTCTCCAAATTTGACATCAATTTGAGGTCCAGATTAGGAGATATGCGCATTAGCGTAAATAGTAAGCTTTTTATTAATTAATCGGCGCGATTAGCGCATAGCCTATCTAAACCCGATTTTCGGCACCAAAACTTTTACCCACTGATGTTAAATAATATTTTGGGATTTTTGAAGATTTTTAATTATTTTTAAACTGATCTTAAGCTAGGCTTATCGCCTTAATTCGGTTAATACCGAATTTACCCTTTTCGGTCATAAAATGATTTCTACAAGGAATTTTGACGCGAATCCAATTGCTACTGATTCTAAATAATAAATATAGTGTTTTGAGCCTGTTTAACTGATCAGAAAACCAAGAATAGTATTTTAATCATACGTCGCTAAAAACGGGTTTATACGTGTATTATACGCGTAGTTTAGGTTTAAAACTATTTTGAGACATCCGGATTATTATCAACTAATATAATCTGTTAAAAATAAGTTGTTTACTGATTACTTCAGTCCCGAACATCAGGGTTACGTTAAACCCCTTTTATAATCGTTTAAATGACCAAAATACCCCTACGGGGCATAATTAAGGATTTAACTCGTTTTGGGCATTATGGAAGGTATCATTATGATATCACAACATATTTTAAGCATATTAACTTAGGAAACCTGTTCGTGACCTATTCGGTTACCCGTTACGCGTTATTCGTGTTCGGATCGGTTTATATAACTGGTTTATATAAGTTAGCCGAAACGGGTCAAACCTTATCGGTTTTATCTCAAAATTCAGAAGGTGTTTAGATTTCCCATATTATACAAGTCTTCAAACTTGTCGGGTCTAAATCCCATTCTATTCCGGTCTTCGCCTTATCGTGCGTTTGAACCGTATCTTTCTATAAGACTAGCCGGTCTAAGCCTAGGCTTAATTGAAGGCCCGTTAGCATTCTAATTGGTTTTTATACCATCATTCCAGACTAGAGATTTCCAGTAAATTGCACCTACGCTTACTTAAGTGAACACGGCTGAGTTATTTATTTCTGCTATTTAAGACAGGAGCTAGCTCAGGTAAATACTCTTAACTTATTTTCCCTATACGGGCTTGGGATACGGTATAATAATACCGCTTGGTCGGGTATTGAATCTTTAATCTTATTATGGTTAAATCATTGAGGTAACCCGGTTTAATCTGTATTGTTTGAAACAAAGACCTTTAGGGGTTAATGACCATGTCCCGGATATCCTAGTGACATCATTGTATTATAAAATGGCCACGTCTTAAGCACGGGGTGTAGGCATACACCTGACAGTGCTTAAGAGATAACGGTATCTCACTCTCTTGTGGGCCTATACTTGTGGCGTGTCTGTTAATCTGACTCGATTTCTACATCGGGCCCTGAACGTACAACGAACATGTAAATCTGTATACAAGGTTATAAATATAATTGTCCCAAGTTAAAAAGATTAATTTTGCCTCTATGCATTTTAATCCAAGTGTCGAAATATTTGCATGTCTTGTGCACCTAAACAAATTTTCATAAACATTTACAAAATGAGTCGGTTGAGTGTATTTACCAGTGAAAACTGACGTATTTTCCAAAAGGGTCAAGTGACAGGTACTGAACGTAATTGGCTGGAAGCTCAGGGCGTTTCTAAGGAATCTTGAAAGTTCTAGGTGCCTAAAGTCTGTTGAATAAAGTTTATGTTTTAAGATCCGCCTGTGGATCTTTTACTTCCGTTGTAATACTTTGATGTTACACTATTCGGATTGTAATATATTTATCCTTTTGCTTCCGCTGTGCATTTATATATTGTGTTGTTTGACTATGATGTTGCCAACCACGTCACGTTACTCCCCTACCGGGCCCACCGGTAATACGTGGAAATTTGGGGTGTGACAAATAGAGATAATGTTTGAAAAATATTTCAACCAACTCAGCAACCAGGAGCGTTCAAGGCTTCAGCCAGCTGAGTCATCCATCAAAGTCATTGCTGACATCCCCATCAAGCCTCTAGGCCAGCTAACACTTGACGTTTGCTTCAAGGAGGGTGAAATGGAAAGAACTAATCCACTCACCTTCATTGTAATCAACATGCCTTCTACCTACGACGTTATCATAGGAAGACCAGGCCAAAGCGAGTTTAGTATGGTTGTCTCTGTTGGCCAAGGCATTGTCAAGTTCCCCACCAAAAGAGGAATTGCAACCCTTCAACCTACCCAGGAAGCCTTCCTGGTTGAAGGGGAAAGCTCAGGAAAGAACGAAAAATGAAGAACAAGGTTAGGCCATTAACCCTAAGTATTCCGAACAAAGGATAAGGGAAAACACCAACCTCACTCAAGAAACTCTCTCATACCTCAAGAAGTTACTGACCCACAACATGGACATCTTTGCATGGTGTCCTGATCACATGACCAGCATCCCTCGGGATATTGCTAAACACGAGCTCAAGATCCCATCAAACGTGAAACCCATTGTTCAACAGAAAAGAAGCCTCGCCCCTGATCGAAGCTTAGCGGCATGCAAAGAGGTTGAAGGGTTGGTGCAAGCTGGCATACTCCTAGGGGTTAAGTACCACTCTTGGATAGCCAACCCTATAATGGTCAAGAAGCCCGATGGATTATGGAGAATGTGCATCGATTTCAAAGACTTGAACAAAGCCTGTCCAAAGGATTGCTATCCTTTGCCCAAAATTGATCTAAAAATAGACTCGCTCACAGGCTTCCCATTCAAGTGCTTCCTTGATGCTTATAAAGGCTACCACCAAATTCAAATGAAAAAGGAAGATGAGGAAAAGACGGCCTTCCATACCGATAAAGGTATTTTCTGCTATCAAAAGATGCCTTTTGGCCTAAAAAATGTAGGGGCAACCTGTCAACGATTGGTGGACAAAGCGTTTGTGGAACAGATAGGTAAAAACATGGAAGCCCATGTGGATGACTTGGTAATCAAGAGCAAGACTGAGGGCCAAATGCTTGACGATATTCAAGAAACATTCCGAAACCTCAGGAAGATAAACATGAAGCTAAATCCAGTGAAGTGTTCATTCGGTTTCGAAGAAGGTAAGTTCTCGGGGCACATTGTAGGCAAGTAAAGCATAAAATCCAACCCCAACAAGGTTAAAGCTATACTGGATACAAAATCCCCACATAGTAAAAAGGAGATTGAAAGATTGAACGGTAAACTGGCAGCCTTGAAGCGTTTTACCTCCAAGTTGGTAGAAAAGTCCCTTCCTTTTTTCAAAACCCTTCAATGGTGCACGAACAAAAGGGACTTCAAGTGGACAGAGGAAGCAGCAGAAGCCTTCAACCAAATGAAACAACACCTGGCTTAATTACCAGACATCGCCGCTCCTGAAACAGGGGAACTGATCTCTGTCTACCTATCAATTGCTGAGGAAGCAATCAGTGCAGTCCTGACCATCGAAAGAAACAAGGCTCAGGTACCGGTTTACTTTTTCAGTATAACTTTAAAGTTAGCAGAGACCAAGTATCCCCCGCTGGAAAAACTTGCTCTTACACTAGTAAAAACAGCTAGAAGGCTTCGAAGGTACTTTCAAGCACATCCCATACAAGTGGTCATGGACCAACCAATAAAGAATGTGCTTGAAAAACTTGAAACTTCCGGACGTTTAGCCAAATGGGCTGTTGAGCTAGGTGAACACAACATCACCTACGTTCCAAGAAAAGCTGTGAAAGCCCAAATCTTGGCTGATTTCATTTTGGAAATACCCAAGGAAACGATAACGGAAGTCAATACAGCCTCCACTGAACCTTCTGACCCCCATACTTGGAAGCTCCTTACCGACGGAGCTTCCAGCATTGAAGGGTCAGGAGCAGGGCTAGTTCTGATTGATCCTATGAATTGGAATTCACGTATGCTCTTCGGCTTGAATTTCAGACTACAAACAAAGAAGCCAATTACGAAGCATTGATTGCCGGACTCAAGCTTGCAAGAAAAATGGGTGTCAAAAAGCTTCAAGTCTTCACATACTCGTTGCTTGTTTCAAACCAAGTGAGCAACAACTACATATCCAAAGAGACAAACATGAAGAAGTACTATGAAAAGGCAAAGGATTTTATGAGTGCATTCGAATAATGCACAATCAAACAAGTCCCAAGATCACAAAACAAAAAAGTTGATGCACTAAGCAAACTCGCTTCATTGACCTTTGCTCATCTCACCAAAAAAGTATTGGTTGAAGTGTTGAAGCAATCATCAATTCAAGAGCCCGAGGTACAGGATGTCATCACCAAAGAAAGCCCGAATTGGATGACCCCTTTGATCAAATTCCTCACAAATGGTGTGCTACCAAGTGGTCAGGTAGAAGCCGAAAGGGTTCGAATAAAGTCAAGACAATACATGCTGCAAGAAAATGTCCTTTATAAAAAGGGATACCTTGCACCGTTGCTTCGCTGTGTTGGCCCGGAACAAAGTCAGTACTTGATCAAGGAAGTTCATGAGGGAATTTGTGGGGCTCATTTCGGCCCAAGATCAGTGGTCTCAAAGTTGATGAACCTCGGGTATTTTTGGCCCATAATGCACCGAGATGCAAGCGAGCAGCTAAAAAAATGTGAAGCCTGTTAAATACATGCCCCAGTGCCAAAAAGCCCAAAGCATGACTTGGTTCCTATCTCATCTGCATGGCCATTCCACAAATGGGGAATGGATATTTTCGGCCCATTTTCTTCGTCCAAAGGAGGAGTCAAATTCCTTCTAGTAGCTGTAGATTACTTCACTAAATGGCCGGAGGTGAAACCATTGGCAAAGATAACAGGGAAGCAAATCATTGACTTCGTATGGGAAAACATCATTTGCCGGTTTGGGCTGCCAGGAGTGTTGGTCATAGAAAATGGAAATCAATTTACTGAAAAGCCTTCAACTCATGGTGTAAAGAGATTCGAATAACACAAGTATTTAGCTCAGTGGCCTACCCTCAATCCAACGGCCAGGTCGAAAGAACAAATCGAAGCATTGTGGAAGGCATTAAAGCACGATTGGGAAGGCATGATACCAACTGGCTTAAAGAACTCCCAAACGTGTTATGGGCAATCAGGACCAACGAAAAAACAAGCCACAAGAAAACACCGTATAGCCTGGTGTTCGGAACTGAAGATGTAATCCCAGCAGAGATAGGAGTTACAACAAAAAGAACGTTCAACATTGATCTAGAAGCATACAAGCAAGACACGATGTTGAACTTGGAACTCCTAGAAGAAGCACGGGATCAAGAAACTATCCAAGAAGCAAGATATAAACAAAAGATGGAATCTTACTACAATGCCCGGGTGAAACATGAACGGTTCAAGCCTAGTGACCTTGTCCTCAGAAACAATGAGGCAAGCAAGAAGGAAAGCCAGGGAAAACTTGGTCCCAAATGGGAAGGGCCATATGCTATCCTCGAAGCTCACAAGGGAGGATCCTACAAGTTAGCTAACCCAAATGGCAAAAAGCTTCCGAGGCATTGGAACGACAAAAACCTTAAAAGATTCCACGTCTAGAAACATGTGTTAGAAAAAAGTTAGCAAAGTGTTGTTTTTGTTCCCTTGTAATCTACACACTTTGATGAATGAACAATGAAGTTCTTGTTAAAACTTGTCTTTCTATCCAATAATCAGGTTGAGAACCTAGCAAGAAACTCCATGACAAGGGTCATGTAAGGGGATGAGCTCCCAAGCCACATCGCTCAATAGGTTCAAGGGTTGAATGGACCCATATAAGGGGTGAGTTACTATATCAATACAACTCCATGAGACTTAGAAAATTTTATAATAAGTCTCATAGACAGGTCTGAGCAACCTTCACCAAATGTTCCTTAAGCTTCAGAAATTTTTCAAAAAAACAAAGTCTCATAGACAGGCTTACGAACTAAAGTAAAAAAGAAAATAAGAGTGATAAATAGGATAAGTGTTATGCCTTCTTGTTAAAAATACCAAGGCTAAGTGACTGTAGCACTGAACCCTTCAAGGTATAAGTAACATAAGGAAAACACACCACCAACAAAGACAATTAAACAAACAAAAACACAAGGGAAGGAACAAAACAACAACACAATACACAAACAGAAGTTAAATGAAACCTAGGATTAAAAACACTAAGGGACACACCATGCCATAAGCATCAAACATTACCTGGAAGCCTCGAAGGCGTTAAGCTACAAGTAACCTAAACGATTCCCTTAGAAGAGGCATAACACAAAACAAAGACAACATAAAAGTCACAAGAAGCACAAGAATAAAAGAGAACAACATAGCACAAGTGTTAGAAAGTTCAAACATAGCATCAACGGCCTTAAGGGCCTTAAACCTACATAATTGTTCAACAAAGCCTTCAACGCTTCAACCATCACAGGGACCTAAACAGTTCCCTCCAAAGAAACAAGTTTAAAACATACAAAACATATAATTGTTTTAAAAAGTGTTAAGATAGCTACGAATAGATTGTTCAAACATCAGAAGAAGGCTTTGAAGCCCCGGTTCCATCACTCTTGCCCTTCTTAGCTTTCTTCGCCTTCTTGGCCTTCTGGCCACCATCACCTGCAACAGCTGAACCTTCAAGGCTTGCTTCTTTAGAGACATCTGCATCATCTGAGAAGGTTTCTTCACTATCACCTGAACGGGAATGTTTCTTGGACAAAGATTCAAGCACTTCAGAACAAACTTTGTCATTAAGCTCAGCCGGTTTCAATCCCTGTAACATGGAAAGGGGTTTACCAAAGCAAGAAGAAACTTCACTTATGTAAGGATAAGATAGCCTTTCCATTTTGTGAACAGACTCCTTGAAAATTTCAGAAGCTTCAGGCCGGAACAAAGGAGATTGTTCCAAAGCCTGACCCGACTCACGAAGCTTGAAACCAACAACCTAACCCAAGTGCTTCCTATAGTTCAACAACTTTGTGTAAACATCCCCAATGGCAGAATTAAACTCAGTAGAATGAAGGAGATAAGTGACAACCTGCTGAAAACCATGCTCAATAAGCCACTGGTTATCACCAGTAGCTTGAACCACGGAAGCCTTCAAGCCTTCCTTCTCCTCTGCAAAGGCTTTCTTCTGGACATCCAAGGCTTCCCTATCAGCCTTCAGTTGTAACTTATCTGCCTCCATCTTCTTCTTTAAATCCCCAATTTCAGTCTCATGCATACGGGTCAGCTCACCAACCTTTTTCACCCAAGATTCTTCCTTTTTTTGCAAAACCATCAATATCCAACAGTCATTGTCATCAATTTGGCTAACCCTGTCGAGTTTTTAGATTAAGTCAGAACATTTTTGTTCTTTTATTTATTTTAATTGAATTTTAAACCCTAACATAAAAAACTCACAAAAATCCAAATACCCCTCTCTTCACATGAAAATATATAATAATCGCAATTAGAATCACACCAACGATGGTTTGAGTGATCAGTGGTGAAGAGTTGGTTTGGGTCCTAGGGAGGCGACGGTTACGGATGGGGCTGATGATGAGAGAGAAAAAAAAGAGAAGAAACAAGGTAATGGGTGGTTGTAACTAGATAAGATGATCCTCTTTGGCTCGGAGAGGACGCCGGTGAAGTTCTGGTTGTACACTTGTGTTGTTTTCATGGAGCCGATAAATCATAGTTGGTGGCGGCAAGATCTATTGGCAATTGGAAAATGAGTTATGTTTATGTGTTCTAGTGTTGTTTTATTAAAAAAAAATATATTTTTTGTGTTTAAAATGTGAATAAAGTAAACAATGTAAAAAAAGATAAAAACACTTGTCATTAACGTTAGAAAATGCATGGTGTTAACCAAGCGGATGATAACAACATGATTTGAAAATCACAAGGATGTAGATGCTAGAACAATACTTTTTGGATGAAAATGGCAAAATGAGAAAACCAAATAGACGAAAATGACAATTACCTATTTTATTTTTTACTTTTTGTCAAATAAAAAAAAAACTCATTATTCGTTATGTAGATGCTAGAACAATACTTGTTAGTGTATCCGACAAATATTGATTTAGTGATCATTTTCAAGTCAAACACCGGTAAAAAGATTATGAGCCCGTTCACTATTTGACGAACGAATTTCTATACCCTAGGAAGAAACTATTTGACGAACAACTTTCTATACCCTAGGAAGAACATATTTTTAAATATAGATACTTTGTAATTTGTGGGACGGTAAAATAAAAACTCATTCACAAATTTATTTTTAACATAAGATGTTGTAAAGAAAAATATATTACGCGCATGACTCGGGATACTTTTTTATGAAAAAGGGTCGTGAACAAACATCAAGTTAATCCGATGGTTAATTTGTGGTTAGTGTTTCGCCTAAACAAGGTTAGGGGCTATTTGACAACATCTGAATGGTTAAGTGCTGAACCAGTAAGAGTTCTGAACCATTAAAACAATACTTTTTGGATGAAAATGGCAAAATGAGAAAACCAAATAGACGAAAATGACAATTACCTATTTTATTTTTTACTTTTTGTCAAATAAAAAAAAAACTCATTATTCGTTATGTAGATGCTAGAACAATACTTGTTAGTGTATCCGACAAATATTGATTTAGTGATCATTTTCAAGTCAAACACCGGTAAAAAGATTATGAGCCCGTTCACTATTTGACGAACGAATTTCTATACCCTAGGAAGAAACTATTTGACGAACAACTTTCTATACCCTAGGAAGAACATATTTTTAAATATAGATACTTTGTAATTTGTGGGACGGTAAAATAAAAACTCATTCACAAATTTATTTTTAACATAAGATGTTGTAAAGAAAAATATATTACGCGCATGACTCGGGATACTTTTTTATGAAAAAGGGTCGTGAACAAACATCAAGTTAATCCGATGGTTAATTTGTGGTTAGTGTTTCGCCTAAACAAGGTTAGGGGCTATTTGACAACATCTGAATGGTTAAGTGCTGAACCAGTAAGAGTTCTGAACCATTAAGTGCTGAACCAGTAAGAGGTCTGAACCATTAAGAACATGTATAATACTTAACCATTCAGAGGCAAATGTCTGACCAATTCAGATTAGAGGTCTTAACCATTCAGACTCTGTATATATCTTAACCATTCAGAGGCAAATGTTTGAACCATTCAGACATCTGCTCGTGAAACAAATTGTCTGAACCATTAAGTGTTGAACCAGTAAGAGGTCTGAACCATTAAGAGCCTCATTAAGAGGTAAACAAACAGCCCCTTAATCTTCTTTCTCCCTCGTTTGATTACTGCAATGATCCTGCAAAACAACCACAACACCGTGAAGCTCGTTACAACGAGGAGAATCGGGGGTTCTCCTTATAACCACTCTCCGGTGTGAGAATAAGAACTTGTTTTGGGGATAAAAGTGTGTGTGTAATAAGTGA
This sequence comes from Helianthus tuberosus, assembly GCA_030545235.1. Lineage (NCBI taxonomy): Eukaryota > Viridiplantae > Streptophyta > Magnoliopsida > Asterales > Asteraceae > Helianthus > Helianthus tuberosus. Next base: position 24,271 of record JARYGA010059727.1, read on the forward strand.
GCAAGCAAGAGAGCGATCCTTAAACGTGAAGATGAAGTTCTCTAATTGTGAAGGAGATGGGTTGATGGGCGTTGAGCCCGACGTCGAAAGCAATGAATATCCTCTTTGCCTCCTTGGGCATGACCGTTAGTGATCACAAGCGAAAGACGAGTTGGCGCACGTTGAATGGATCCACGTGGCTAGCTAGTCGTCCTTGTTGTCTGGTCTGCCATCAACAGTTTAATGGAGATTGTGGAGCAGCGGTTGGCGCACGATTATTGGTGACACGTAGGTGTCCTTGTGTACTTTGTCTCTTGCACGATTGTTCATCGTGTCGCATTACTAGACATAGCCTATCGTGCGCCCATTGGCTATCTGTTCTGACATCCGTATCAGATGTACTTTCCCAAGCTCTTCCTGTTGGTGCCGAGGAGCTTGCGCTTCCTAGGCTTGCGCCATTTCGTTTCCAAAATGGACTAAGTGTTAGGTTTCGTCTATTTTGGGTATGGTCCTTCCACGCGACCTGAGATTGCCTCGTGTAGTTCGTGAAGTATTAGGGACCATATCCCTTCAGGTCGTGTCGTATTTCATAAAGTAATAAACATATAAAAGATTTTTTGTCAAGATTTTTACAAGAAAAAAATGTGAAAATGATTTAGGGCATTCCTAATATTATTCAATAACTAGGTTTATCACCCTAGCCGCGTTACGGCGAACTTCTTTTGTTATTTAGTCTGCGTTTACATGTGTTTTGAAATCACTACGAGCGCGTTGCACGCGGAACCACTAACAAGAATAAAAAGAAAATGTAAAAAATAATCGAAAGAAAATCAACCCTAAAAAGTTGTATGTTAATGATGTTGTTCGTATGAAACTCGTGGTCAGAGATGAGCAAATAATACTGGGTACCGATACCGAATTTCCCAAACCGAAGGATCCTAAGTACCAATTCGGTACCGACTTTTGGCATTCCTAGTACCGGTTCGCTACCGATTTTTGCCTTCATATGCCGGTACCGTAACAGGTATTTTCGGTATCGGTTGCCACCGAGCTCATCCCTACCCCTGAAACTAAAAAAAGAAATCATTAAAAGTTGAAGAAAATCAATAAGAAAAAGTTGTACGATATCGTTGTTGTTTGTACGGCACCCGTAATCAGGGATGAGCAAATGGTACCGTGTAGCAGTACCGAATTTCCCGAACTAAAAGATTTTCAAACTCAATCTGGTACCGACTTTTGGCGTTTTCTGTATCAGGCTGGTGCCGATTTTTACCTTCATGTACCGACTTTTGACGTTTTCTGTATCAGGCTGTTGACACCAAGCTTATCTAACGGAGAAAGTAAAGAAAATAATAATTATTATTATTATATTAACATGTTTTTATAATATAATAAAATTACTGTTCATTTCATTAGTATTATTAATATATAGTAAAGTAATATATGATAATAATTGTATTATTAACTAGTTTTTGCCCCGCCTGTGTTGCGGAGCAATAAGCCGAATATTTCTCTCTCATAACATGTATATCTGTGTTTCGGTTACTTGTACATACTACTCATAACACGATCTCAAAAAAAAATTACATCGAGTCAACCAATTAAAATAAAAACATTACCATACTTTTACTAAAAAAAAACTAAAACGATATTGTAATTTTTCAATACAAATGAGCATGTACCAGACATGCCTGGACGAATAAAAATTACACCTATGCCCGCTCGCGTTGCGGGGCATTAAATCAAATATTTCTTAGTTTCATACCATGTATGCATGTATTTAGGTTACTTGTACATACTACTTATAACACGATCTAAAAAAAATACATCGAGAGAACCAATTAAACGAAAACACTACCATAGTTTTGTTAAAAAAATTAAAACAATAACAGGTCTGTAATTTTGAGCTGGGGGTAAAATACTAATTTGTCAGGACCAATGAGCGAGTGTTAGACAACTGGTTGAAACAATAAAAGTTACATTGTGTCAACCAAGCAAAATAAAACAGTACTATAGTTTTGCAAAAAAAAAAAATTCGTAAAAATATTTTGAGCTGGGGGCGAAATCATATTTTAAACTGAGGGCAAAATCATAATTTTGAGCTATGGGGAAAACATAATTTGGTTTTGAACTGTGGGCAAAAATGTGAATTTGAGTTGGGGCAAAATCGTAATTTTTAGCTAGGGGCAAAAACATATATTTATTTTGAACGGGGGGCAAAAGCGTAATTTTAGACAGATGGCGAAACCGTAAATTTAAATTGGGAATATAATTAGAAATGAGTTTTTGAATTGAGGGCAAAAGCTTAAATTTTGAGCCAAGGGAAAAATATAAATTTATTTTGAATTAGGGGCGAAAACGTAATTTTAAACAAATGAGGAAACCGTAATTTTAAGCTAGAAATAAAATTAAATTAAAAATAGGTTGGTTCAATAGGAAAGTGGCACTATTCCCTCAACTTCTTTTTTTATATGTAAGATAATATATAGTTATAATAGTAATAATTGGCAATTACACCTGGTATATTCAAATCGGACTATATATAAAACTAGGTTAGAACCCCGTGTATTACACGGGTTTAATAAATGTAATTTTATATAGTAGATAAAAAATAATATATTTTTAAAAACCTCTTTTATTACACGTATTGAGTAAATAGAACTTTATATATTAAATAATAAAAAAGTTATATTTTTAAGAATTTTGTGTATCGTGCGGTTTGAATAAGTGTAATTTTATATACCAAATAATAAAAAAATTATATTTTAAAAAAAAACCTGTGTATTCACAGGTGCAAGAAATGTAATTTTATATACTAAATAATAAAAAAATTATATTTAAAAAAACTTCGTGTATTGTACGGGTTGAATAAATCTAATTTTTATAGCAAATAATAAAAAAAGTTATATCTTTAAAAACTCTCGTGTATTACACGGCTTGAATAAAAAACTAATGGATAAAAATAATAAAAAAAATCCATTTTGATTTAGAAAGATTTTTTTAACAATAGATAAACCCGTGTATTACACATGGTTTTTAAAGATATAACAACTCATGTAATACACGTGGTTTTAAAGATATAACTTTTTTTATTATTTGGTATATAAAATTACATTTATTCAACCCGTACAATATGGTTTTTATAGATATAACTTTTTATTATTTAATATATAAAATTACATCTATTCAACCCGTGCAATAAATGATGTTTTTAAATATATATTGTTTTATTATTTAGTATATAAAATTTATTTATTCAACTCGTGTAACACGGGGTTATAACCTAGTTATTATTTATATTAAATATAAATTCGAAAATCTATCTAATATCTAATTTGTTTTTTTCTTTCACATGAATAATACCGAATATATGTTGCAAAATAGGTTATGTGATATTATTTTTGTATAAAAGATTTATATTAATTTAATTAATATTTAATAATTTAAATTAAATAATTATTATCTACAATTAAGGATGGTCTAGAATAATGACAAGTGTCCTCAAATTGGTTTCTTTTATTATATGTATAGATTTTGCTTCTGATGTTTACTAAACGTGTTTCGAATAGTTAAACGGCAATAGTGAAATATTTCCCACATGGGGTGGTAGCGTAGTTGGCTAGCGCCTATGTCTCATAGCAACTAGAGTAATCCTGAGGTCGATAGTTCTAGCATCTCTCACCCCATAATTTTTTGCCTCTCACTTACTCAACAAATCAAACTCAATAATCTAATATTATTATATGTTCCTGAATCAAGTTAATGGAAGACATTAACTCAAACTATGTATTGATTACACAAGCCTTATTCAATAAGGACCAAAGCCAATAACACAACTTTTAATAAACACATATAATGTTAACCATCACATGACGATTAACTTTTACTTAACCTGATACAACATCATTTGTTTGAGAAAAAAATGCAATGGGCCAATTTCACATATTCTTGTTCCATCTAGTTCTCAATACGGTGACAAACTTTATGGAAGCCGTGTCGTAAAATCTGCTTAATGATTTTTCTTCGGTTTTAATATTCAGATTCTCACTAATGTATAAGTTCCATAGGAGGCTTATAGGTTAGTTTGTTAGCCTAATGGGTCATAGAGTCTTAAGATATAGTAGTCTATTTATACAAGTGTTTTGCAAAATAAAACAGTCCCACTAATCAGTCACTCTATTGGATTACTGGTTAGATTGGTTTCATAAACTTGATGACTTTATAGTTAGTTTAAAAACAAAACAAAAAAATAATAATAATAATATATTAAATTTATAAGTGAAATTCTCTAATTATTATAACACTTGATTATTTATTTTTCTTTTGAAATAGTATTTTCAAGCATTTGATATTAGACTAATCTTTGTCTTTTTATTTCAGTAACATACTTGATGACGAGGCCCACTACTTGCCCAGTTAACCTGTCTTAGGCTTCTGTCACTTGGGCCGGCTGATAAGGCCCAAAACCAAGATTCTCCTCTTAAAAAGGCTAACAGAAAAGGCGGGAAAAAGGGATGGTTTGAAATCTATGGCCTCATTAAATGTATGACGGAGAGAGAGAAAGTGCCTCGTCGGAGAAGAAGTACCTCGCAGGCTTCATTAATGAAGCTGGCAATCTACCCTGTGACAACTCGGATTTCCAAGGTTCTTTCGTGACGTTGTTTCTGCTTGTGATTCATTATACGTTGTAATTAAGTGAGTTGTTTGATGTTGAAATTTAAGGTTATGTGAACATGTCAGTTTCATGAAGTTGTAGATTTACTAAAGGTGATGATATATTAGTTGCACACCTCTCTTCCTCTCGATATGTGGTATGTTCGGCCCATACAAACCATCAAGCCCGAACCGAACTCAGCCCACTCTTACCTTTTGTGCGTGTAAACTTGTATGTGCGCAAGTTTGGAATTATTGATAACCTTAGTATGGTGCTCCCCCCCCCCCCCCCTCTCTATTCGACGGCAGAAGCCTTCATTCTCGTTCCAGACTTCTTGCACGCACACACACACTACTTCTCGGTTAGTATCATGCTCTTAATCAAAGTTCCTGGTATGATTGATTTCATTGTTTTGTGTTAGATCATATGATGTGGTGTCTTGGTTTCTTGTATGGATGGTTTGTGTTATTGTAGAAGCTTAGGGGTTCGTTCACGATCTATTGTACACCGAATTCTCATGGTTACAATCGTTGTCAATTAAATATGCTACACACGTTAACTAAATTGGTCCGATGCAAATGATGAACACACGTTAATAAATGGAATGATTTAGGAGTTTATTGTGCGATGTTAGCATTGGATTGAATCTGGATATACATGATGCATGCGTGTTATTGTTAGTGCATATGTCTGTTGACTTCGTCTTATGTCTTGTATCGAGTCATGTAACTAGAATAGATAGACCAGGATACGTTGTACGAGAGAAACGGGAAACAGACCTGAACCAGCCACCCCTCACGAAATGGCTGGGCCACCTCGCATGAGGTGACCAAGTTCATGGGGTCTGGCCTGTTCATGCGACCTGGACCAGTTCGTGTGGTCTGGTTCGTGAGGTCTGGCATCTCCTATATATATGTGGTCTTGGGTCTTCATTTGAAGAACTTTTGGATTCCGGTAGCAAAGCTTTGCCGAAGTGTCGCCAGCTCGAGTAACTTTCTCAAATCAATACAATCGACTTTTAAAGTGATTCTACGTACAAATCTAGCTGCTATAACATCAATACGTCTGATTCCGCCTTTCGTATTGATCGAGAACTCTTCTGATCGACTCATTTGATCGAATCCCGATCCTACAAGTGGTATCAGAGCTCAGGAGGAAGAGTTCTTACCATTTCAGCTAATTTTCACCGATAAATCTGATTTCTACTCACTTTCTACACGTTTTTCTCAAAATTAACTGTGAATTTGTGGTTAAAATGGTATGAATTTCACATATAACACGTAAAATGGTATGAATTGAGATATCCCAAACGAATTGAGCATTGAAGAATATTACAGTTGGCAAGAACGGTTCGAAAACTGGGTTCAAGCAAATCATCTAATGTCTTGGGTTTGTATTGAAACTAAGTATGTTTGACCTCGTTCTGATATGGGAGTTATAAAGATTATATCTGAATTTTCGGAAAAAGGGAGAGACATGTACAAGGCAGAAAAAATGATGATCAGTTTACTTCAACAAGCTGTGAAAGAAGACATTTTCGTATTACTTCAACATGATGGTAGTGCACGTTCGATTCAGGAAGCACTTCGCACAAAATTCGAAGGAAGTACGGAGATGATCAAGAATAAAAAATCATTATTAAAGAAAGAATTTGAATTGTTTTCAAGTTTGCCAGGTGAAACTACAAAAACTCTTATTGCGAGATATTGTCATTTAGTGCGTTCAATGACCCGGTTGGATATCAATAAAGATCGAGAGGAATGGGTTGAAAAATTAGCCGATGCTTTACCTCAAAATGAATGGGGTACATATCTTATGATTTTGAAGAATACCGGAGAGTATGATAGATTGTCAATTGCTCAATTCATTGAAAAACTTGAAGGACAAGATCTTGAACAACAAAAGATCGCTAGAATGAACAATTCAAGTGGTCAACAAGATATCAAGATGTATTTCAAAGGTAATGTTCAAAATGTTGAAGCTAGTCCAAAGATTCAGACCGCTTTCAGCGCAGAAAACTCATCCGGATCACTCAATCAAAGTTCAATCAACAACAGTGGATTTTCTTCATATCCGAGTGTTAATCCTAATGTTTCAACTTCAAATTCTCAGTCTCAAAGCTCAAACAATGGTAATGGATATGTGCTACAATGCAACATCGCGTTGCATCTTCAGAACGGTCAGAATTTCTCTGAAGAAGTCGCTAAAGGTCATATGGCATTACTAGTTACCGTGTTAGAATCATATGAGAGTTTGGTTGCGGGGAGGATCGGAAATCCTATGTTAACAAAAGAGGATTACGATCAGATTGATGCTGAGGAAATGGAGCTAATGGATATTAAGTGGTGTTTAGCGAGCGTGTTGAGGAGAGCTGAGAAATTTAAGCAGATTACTGGAAGAGATGACTTACGTGATGCTAATGTTTCTACTTTAGGTTTTGATAAGTCTAAAGTTACTTGTTTTCGGTGCAGGGAAAAAGGACATTTCAAGAGGGAATGTACCAACCAAGAAGCAGGTGGAGCTCAGAATCCTTTCGAGAACAATGAATATTATCGAAAAGCAATATATCATCAGGTAGTTCAACAACCATCATCATCCCGTACTATTCCGATTGAAGATGGAAAGAAGAAAGCTTGTATTACTATGCCTCCAGATCAAGAAGCTGAAAGATTGCCAGAGGGATTTAGCTGGGACAAATATATTCCGGCTGAAAGTAACTCAAAGTTTAGAGCATTTGTTACACAGATCATTCAAGAGCCAGAGTTAATGAAAGAATGGATGGATGTGTTTGCAAATGATGAGAAAAGTCAAGATGGAGAGTCTGTTTCTTCAGAAGATAGTTCAGAAAAGACACCAGTCTTTGATCAATCACCAATTGATAGCAGTGATGATGATGAAGAAATTAATCAAATAAACATTGGTAAAACTCATTTATCTCCTGAAAGTTTCAAATTTTATTTTGCAGATAAATTGGAGAAACTCAAGGAGAAACGAGCAGCAAAAGAAAAGAAAGAGGTAAAATGTGAGAATGTTGTTCAGGTGGAAGAGAAGTATGAACAGAGTGAAGAAGTTAAAGTTGTTGAGAAGATTGTTGAGATTGAAAAGATTGTAGAGGTCACAAAACCTTGTCTGAAATGTTTGGAACCATGCAAACATTGTGAAGACAAAGATAAGAAGTTTAGTGAGCTAGACAAGATGAAAGAAAAAGTGTTGTTCGATGTTAAGTACGTAAAAGAATCGCATGATGTGTTGAACAGAACGGTTAATCAGTTGGAAAAGACAAACTCAGAAAGGGAAGATGCTTTGACAATGATGAATGCAGTGATGATGTCTAAGCAGAAGGCCATCAATCACTATATTGATGAGTGTGCAAAGTTGAAGCAAGAATTAGAGACTGAAAAGATTGAGAATGAAAGAATCAGACGGTTGCTAATGAGTTACTCAAGTTCTGATTACTTGATTGATAGAATCTATCCGACAATAGCAGGTTTTGAAGCCTTTCAAGATAAGAAGTCGGAAGATACGGATACTGGTAAGAAACAAAGTGCAAATTATAACAAGTGTCCGCCTCTGATCTGGGAAGGTTATTCTTCCAGAAAACCAAATTCGGAACAAGTCAAAAAGGCAGTCAATATAAAGTTAAAGTCTGAAACAACTGATGAGTTACCAGAAAACATTGACGTCACATTCACATCGTCTGACACTGATCATGAATCTGAGTTAATAAAGAAAGTGGCCGATCAGGTGTTGGATAAGGACGAGGAGTCAGAGTCAAAGTCTGAATCTGAGAGTTCAAGTTCATCAGTCAACAGTTCGAGTTCATCGGTCAAGAGTAGTCATAATAAAGAGATTCCAAAAACAGAAAATAGTTTGAATGATGAACCAATCAAAGTGGCATATACTTTGAATTATTCAGACAAATTATATTCTGATGAGGAATTTCCAATTAAAAATGTGAAAATTGAAAATATTAAAACAGTTTTTAAATTGATAAAAATAAAGTTTTCAGAAATAAAAGATAAAATGGGATTTTCAAAACCTAAATATACTTCTAGAGTTCAACAACGTTTAAACAAGAAGAAATGTTTCAGTCCAGGTTATCAAAAGTAACCGAATCATAAAAGCAATTTCAAAAAGAAGGGGTTGGGTTTTGATGTTGAAAATAATCAAAATATTAAAGATTTTAAATCAAAAACTGTATTTGTTTCAGGGCATGTTCTGAAGAAGAGAAAAAGAGTTCATTCTGGAAGCAATCGAACAAAACGTTTCTTGTAGAAAAACAGAAACATGAGAAGAATGAAGCTAATCAGAAAAAGGAGACAAGAACCTGTTACCTATGCAAAGAAGTTGGTCACATCGCCTGGACTGTCCAAAGGCAACCAACACACAACAGGGAGTGTCTTCTAAACTCAAAGAAAAAGTTGTTGATAAAACTGAACCACTAACTGAAAAATTTAAAATGTTTAAAAATTCAACATATGAAGTTGGTGAGTGTTCTAAAAGGTTTTACAAAAGAAGAGTGAATCTTAACAACCAAACGTGGGTTGCTAAGAAATCAGAGGTTAAATCTGGCGATGAATCTGACTCGTCAAAGTCAGAGGAGCCACAAGTTGAGATAAAAAGAGAAAAGTCAGTACCGCCAATGGATGATGTCAACTTTCCAACATTGCGGGCTGCAAATTTAAAATCAAAATTTGGAAAAGTGGAAAGTTCGAATCAATTCTATTCTGAAAAGAAAGAATTCGATGTCGAAAAGGCTTTCAATGGGAAAGTAAAACATATTTTTGGAAAAATGGTCGATGGTAGGGCCAAAGGGGTAAAAGAATTTTATGAATCAAAGTGGAAAACTTATACACCGAGTGAAAATAACTCGGATGCACCCAAGGCTGGTCAGGCTTGGGTGTCAGCATTCTTTGTTTGAAATCCTGACTTGCCGGAACTCCCAGGTTGGTAATTGGGGAGTAGGAATCGGCATCTTTCTTAAGAAATTCACAACTGTGATGTTTCGACTTACAAGTAGTATTGTTGATAAGAACCTACAAGTGGTTAATCAAGGTCATTAAGTTGAACTTGATTTAACTTTCATACAAGTGGTTAAAGAAAAGGAAAAGTGAACTTACAAATGGTAATTTGAAAACAATGTGATGAAACCCCATGTTTGTGAAATGACAAACAAACTAATTTTCTGAAAAAAAAAAAACCATTTTGATTAAAACAAACTTAAGTGTTTTGAAATCTTTATGGGAAAATAGTTTGTTGTCAGGGGGAGTTCTGGTTGTCTAAGCCAAGTGGATGGCGTTTTGAAGCAATTCACATCAGTTTGTCATTTTATTTGTATAGTTTATTGTTTTTACGTTCAAAATTTTCCCAGAAAATCAAAAATTGAAACATATTTTTGATTTTAGGGGGAGTAAAAATTTAGAAATTTTGAAAATTTGAAAAATCCAAAAACATGATAAAATCTAAAAACCAAAAACATCAAAAAATCAAAATGAGTTTTGTTGTGAAAAGAGGAAATGATAGTACATTAGTAGACAATCATAGTACGCTAAAGAATTGGAAAGTTAAAATGTGATAAACGGTCTCACTGGTGATATGCCAGTAGGTTTTTACACGCTTAGTAGATTGTTTTCGAGATATAAACCTAAATATCAAATACTTACTTATCTCGTGGGGAACATCTCTCGGATATATAGGTAACCCCTGAAATCTTGTTTGAAGGGCTTTCTATTTCTGACATACACTACAAAAAAAAGCCATCTAGTGGCATACACTTTTAGTGGCATCTAACTTTTATGCCATTAATTTAGGTTTTAACGGCACTTTAGGTATGCCGCATTTGCTTAACACCCACTTTTAGTGGCATTTAGGTGTTATGCCACTAATTTATACTTTTAATGGCACTTCTATGCGTGCCATAATTGCGTGACATCCACTTTTAGTAGCATTTAATATTTTTATGCCATTGATTCACACTTTCAATTTCAACATAAATTTTCCCTCTCTTAGTGGCACTTTTGCGTATGCCTCAAGAACCGACCCGCACGTCCTTTACTACACGGTTCAGTTTATACCTGTTTAGTGGATTGGTTCCACGGTCTCGTGGGTTGACCCGTGCACTGCTTACTTCTAAGATGACCGTTTCATCTTTTAAAGTTTGCTATTAACAAAAACACATAGTATAAGCTTTTTAAGTATATGCTAACACGCAAGAATCCAAAATTAAAGTTATGATGATATCATTCAAAAAGTGTCGTTTTAACCTGTATTTATACGAATTCCATTAGTTAAAAAACTTATTTATACGGATGTGTTTTTGGAGTGAGGATATGCTAACACATTAGAAGTATATGAGGCCGCTCATTACTTCCATTTTGGAGGTAACTATTTCATAGCAAAACTTAAAAAAATTTCTGAGTATTTATACGGCAATTTTTGACCCTCCAGGTTAAATAAAGTATTAGATGCCAAATTTTTTGTTTTTAAAGTTTTTTAACCTGTTAGATTCAAAATTATTTATACGAATTCCAATGGAAAGTTTGCTATGAAATAGTTACCTCCAAAATTTTCCCCCAAAATTATTTCCCTCCAACTTTAACCTGTTTCCCTCGTTACTTTCTAATCTGCCCATATTCCTCCCAAAAAATTGCAATTGTTTGTTTAATGCTCTTATGTCTCTTATTCACAGTAGCGAATTGTTGAAGGAGGCCATCAATTGTCACAGAAGATTGAAATTAGGTCAGTCACTATTGTTTTCTCTATTAGGTTTTCTTTTGTTTGTTCTTTAAGATCTGATTGCATTCGTTATTACAGAAGAATTCACAATTTGGACTTGCAAAAACGACGATTCAGAGATCCGATTTCAGGTAATTTGGATCCATCAATTATTTTCAACATCACATCCTAGTTTGTATGTAATCATGTAGTAATTATTCTCATAAAAAATCACTGATTCTTCTATTCTGTGATATGAACTTTGGTAATTAGAAGAAGTTATTAGATGCCAAATGTATGTTTCATAATCAGGATTTTCTCTATGATGTGATATGAACTTTGGTAATTAGAGGAAACATTATGCTGTGGCTTGTGGGTGATTTAAATTGAAATTTAGTGGTGCACTTATTATGTTTGATAAAATGTAAAAGAGAAAAGAAATGCTCAATTAATCAGTTTATTAGTTGGCTGTGGTGTGCCAAAAGATATCAACAAGATATTGATTGGGAGTTTGAGAAATCCAGGATGTGAAACTTTTTGCTATTATTTGCTGATGTCTAACAGCCCGGTGCTTCTGTTTGCTGAGTACATGATGTAGAATTAGTGCAGTTGCTAATATCTTCATCATCCGTTTTCAATATATTGCTGCTAAAAAGGGCTGTGTGTTTGCTTCTATCTGTGGGTTTGCTACTAGGAATTTTCATAGCTTGAATGTTGTGATATTTTAGATGTAAATAAGATATTTATGATGATTTTAACTGCTATAATTAAAATAGAATGATAAAACAAGGGAGTTGTTGCAAAACTAGAAAAATAGAATGAAACGGTACGGGTCGAAACGATCCGCGTCGAAACGGTGCGCGTCGAAACTGTTCCGTCGAAAAGGTACGGGTCAGATCGGGGTTTGGGCCGGGTCGGGTTGGTTAAAAAATGTTTTTTTTAAGTGATTGTACATCAAGGGGCAATTTTGTCACACAAACATGCCGCAACAGTAAGCTGCTGGCATATTCAACCCAAAACAAATAGTTGTGAATAATACTTATAAAGTTTGTTATGTTTCATTATGAATAGTAATGGACAGATCATGGATGTACCTTGCACCAAGATCAAGTCAAACTTTTGTTAATGGGGTGCAAACCTTCTTAAATTTTGCATTTGAGAGAGCATGTGTCAATGGGGGGTTGATAAAGTGTCCATGTACAAATTGTCTAAATATGAAATATAAGAGTAGACAAACTGTTCTAGATCACCTTATATGTTCAGGGTTTCGACCTGAATACTTGAAATGGGTATATCATGGGGAAGGCACAACAGTTGCATCAACGAGCACAACCCATAATGAGGAAGAACAGATATTACACCACGAAATGCATGAAATGTTGGATGATATATTCGTAACAGAAGGTGGAAACGGAGTCGAGATGCATGAGACTGCGTCAAGTAATAGTGAGGAGACGAATACCAGAAGAAGCGCATTTGATGACCTTGTCAACGAAGCTGAAGAAAAGGTGTACCCGAATTGCAAATACAACAAGTTATCTTGTGTGGTGCATTTGTACCATTTAAAATGTCTCAATGGATGGAGTAACAAATCTTTTAATATGTTGTTAGAGTTTCTAGAGGATTTATTACCGGAAGGAAATTTGTTACCTAAAACAACACATCAAGTGAAGAAAATCATGGCCAACTTGGGATTAAGATATGAAAAAATCCATTCATGTCCTAATGGTTGCATGTTGTTCTGGGATGATAAAGAGAAAGATGAAGTTTGTTCTTTTTGTGGATCTTCTAGATGGAAAGTTTATGAAGCTAGTCCAGAAGATGAAGAGAGTCCTCCCAAGAAGAAGGCTTCAAAAATATTACGGTGGTTTCCTTTAAAGCCTAGACTTCAAAGACTGTTTATGTCATCAAAGACATCTAATCTTATGAAGTGGCATCATACAGACCGTGTGAGAGATGGAAAATTGCGACATCCAGCAGATGCCCTAGTTTGGAAAGATTTTGATGAAAAGTTTCCTGAATTTGCTAGTGATCCCCGTAATGTTCGTCTAGCTCTTTCAAGTGATGGCTTCAACCCATTTAGGATGAATGTTCCACATAGTATTTGGCCAGTTTTTTTGATTCCTTACAATTTGCCACCATGGTTAGTTATGAAGCAACCAAATTTTATTCTTTCTTTAATCATCCCAGGTCCTAAAGGTCCAGGAAACAAGATAGATGTGTATATGCAACCTTTGATAAAAGAATTGAAGGAGTTATGGGAGGATGGAGTTTCTACATTTGATGCCTCAACGAAACAATACTTCCAGTTGAAGGCATCTATTATTTCTACCATATCCGACTTTCCAGGCTATGCCAATCTGTCCGGGTGGAGCACTAAGGGAGCACTTGCATGTCCTGTATGTGGTTTTGATACTGATTCCAACTGGCTTAGTCACGGCAGAAAGTGGTGTTACATGTGTCATCGAAGGTGGCTTCCATCTGACCATCGTTGGCGTTCAGACACAAGATCCTTTGTTGGACACCATGAATTCAGAGCTGCTCCTGTTTCTTCTTCTGGAGAGGAGATTCTACAACAACTAGACAACACAGAATTTCTTGTCGACAATGATGTTCATGGTCCATGGAAGAAGAAAAGTATTTTTTTTTATGTTGCCATATTGGGAGCATTTGTTGTTGCGCCACAATCTTGATGTTATGCACATTGAAAAGAATGTTTGCATTTGTTTTTTGGGATATCTCTTTATGTAATGACTATTAACAACCATGTTGTAGGTTGCACGTATGGAAGAGCAAGGTGATGATGTAACAGAAGAGATAAAATGGCTTGCTCGTGGTCCACTTAAAAGTGTGAAACGATACTCTGGTTACCTTGTTAAGGGTTATCGTTTTCACACAAAAAAACGAGAGAAATCACTAAGAACCCAAAATAGTGGTGTCGTTGTTATTGTAGAAGGTGCAAGTTACGCTAGTAGTCGAGATAGAAGGCCTGTTCATGGCGAGATTAACTACTTTGGTAAATTGAATGACATTATTGAGTTAAACTACTCAGGTCAAATACGAGTAGTTTTATTCAAATGTGATTGGGTTGACATCAATAGGGGCTGCAAGATAGAGAATGGTTTAACATTGGTAAATTTCTCATACAAGGCACATACAGGGGCTAATCTAACTGATGATCCATTTGTACTGGCAGCACAAGTTGATAAGGTGTTCTATGTAATAGATCCCAAGCATAAAGATTGGGAGGTCGTGAGACATGTAAAAGTAAGAGATGTATTTGACATGGGTAATGTTGATGATCAAGTTGGTCCTTATTCGAATGATTGCACATTTGATGTGCCTAACTTGCATAGGATTGGGGATGATGGTGAAGATGGTATAGACATTACACCCGATATGGAATGTGAAGTAGATGTTGAAGAAAACAATGATGACTACTTTTAGCATGGGTCTTGTAAAGTGCAGGTAGGGTCTAATGCGCAAACAAAATTGTCTATTCTATTTTTCTAGTATTTTGTCTAGTATTTTTAGCCCAATTATGTTTATGTGTGACTTCAATTTGTATTGAATTTGTCTGCTTTGCAGTTGATTGGCGATATTGGGTCAAGAAGTGTTTCTAAGTGGGCGTGTGTTTCCAAAGTGAGGTTACGTAGTTAAGCGATTGATATAGCGGGCTTGAGAGAGAAGTAGAGGCGTCGGAAGCTGGCTGAAAGTACACCTGCTATGTTTTCTGGCAAATATGCAGAAGCCCGCTGATGGTGGTGGAAGACTCAAGTCCGCTGCAGGTAACACTCCCAAAAGGAAGTCGATGTTATATAATAGTTATAGCTACTTCAAGACTGCCCAGTTTTTTTTGGCATCTTTATGTCTAGACGCATATTTTTGTTCAAGTTTACTTTTCAAATGTGATCATAGCTGCACTTATATACTGCTTTATGTGTACTTTTCAAATGTGATCATAGCTAGTTATTTGATTGCAACTGAAAACCATATGATGGATTGATGGATAAAAAATTGACTGCATACCAAATTGATGTTTTTTTGCTTTGGTAATTAACAACAGTAAATAAAAAATAAGCATTAACATCAATAATTTAAACATTTTGTGTTCAATCCCAACATATACACTTTTTCAACTTGACGGTAATTAAATTGATCAACCTGTTGTGGTCATCTGCTCATGTATAATATTAACAAAACATTATTGGGCTAACAAGGTTTTTATTTACGATAAACTTGTGGTAAAATAATTAATATGAACTTGGTTTAGTTAATAAAAACCATTATTTAGGACAAAGGATTTATCCGTCAAAGGATGGCTAAGCCTATATACTTCATCTCGGCAAAATAATGGACATTTTCACAAACTTCTGGCCAAAAGCATTGGTGGATCATGTGTAAAATGTTATTAAACGCGTTTTCTCGAATAGGAATGTTCTACCTACAATTTGGTCCTTTTGTGTAGAAACCATTATTTCATTTCCAATCTTCTAATGAACTGATTAATGTTTATAAAATGAAATTATTTATATCACCTACTTAGTGTATTACACGGTTTTAGATGTATTTTGCACTGCTGTTAGACTGACCCATAAAACTTGTGTTGTCACTGTTGTGGTAATTAAATTAAACTTTTACCTCTTGTATCCTTTTACACCCATTATGATCAGTTAATTTTATGTATCAAATAAGAACTTCCTCAGGAGCATAATAAACAACTTTTAATAATTTAAACTGCCCATCATGAGTGTTAAATCTAACTTCACATTTACCATTCACAGCAAGTCAGTAAGTTTTTGTTAATGGGGTAAATATTGATATTTGTATTGCATCTTTTTTGAATAGATATTATGGGTATGCGCAAGGGGCTACATATCATTTCTACGGACCTCAGTGAAACTGTTGAAGACCATGGTGAAGACAATGTTGAAGACAATGGTGACGACCATGGTGACGACAATGTTGAAGACCATGGTGATGGCGATGACACTGTTGAAAACCATGGTGAAGACAAGGTTGAAGACCATGGCTGCCAATCAAATTCTCATGATGGTAATGAGTATTTGCGATTAAGACAATTGACGATTGAGAAGAACAATAAAAAACTAAGAGAACTAGGAATTAAAAACATTATAAAGTCTTCAGCTAGTTTGGAAGAAAGTCAAAAAACAAAGAAAAAAACCATGAAGAAGGTAATTTGATTATCAAAACTTAATTTATTTTGTTTTATATACACATGTTGTCTAATGAAAATAAATTTGTTATAGCAATACCGTCCACAATATATTCCACCAATGTCTTCGAATAGAGTTGCTAATCTAATGAAGCTACGTCGAGTCGTTGCTCCAAATGTCTCTCAAAAGCTTTCCTCAACTTCAAATACAACAAAACCGAATAAACAACCAACAGTTACCATGAGTGAAATAATCAAAGGTGAGAAAGGAGGAGCAAAGAAAAAGTTGGTTCTTGTTGATGAGGATGATGAGATATTTCAAGGTATCATTTTGTTGTTCATAAAGTTATTTTAATTAATAATATCTTTTATATTAATTTACTCTATTATTTTTATGAAGGGGATACAGAAGTAGATGATGTTGATCAAAATGAGATACAGATGGCAGATCATGACTATTCTAATGATGAAGACAATATTCATGAACACATACAAGGCCCTGAAAAACAAAAGGCAACAAGTTCTAATATAAAAGGTAATAGTATAGGTAGGCGTAAGAGGCTACATATCACTTCTACCATCTCAACTGAGCATGTTGAAGACCATGTTGACGACGACCAAGTTGAAGACCACCAAGTTTTTGAAACTCAAGGTCATCAAGCTAGTGAAATACAAGGTAAAAATTGTACACAATTTGTAATGATGTTTTAGACACAAAACAATAGCATATATGTTCAAATTTGTTAATAGACCGTTTTTTGTACCTGTTTGTTTTTTTCGAATTTGTTAGGTGCTCCTAAAAGGGTTCGAGGCTATACAACAAAAGCTGAAATTTGGAAGATGGATAGTACAAAAAGAATAGCTGTCACATTCAACGAGTCTGGAAAGCCTGTTGGGGCTGAAGCTAATGAACTTGCTCAATTCCTTGGGACGCTCGCGAGGATGGCTGATCATGTATCCATAGAATATTCTGACTGGAGGAAAGTTCCAATACAAAAAAAAGAGGACATGTATTCACTCGTTAAGGTATATGTCTTTATCAAGTTTCAAAATGTATTAGTAGATAAGCTAAGATGTATATTCTAATTTACATATAATTTTTGTTTGTAGTCTAAATTTGTTATTCATCCAAATGAAACAAACGAGATTAAAAATTGGATCTTTCATAGCATCGGAAAAAAATGGAAAGAATGGAAAGGTTCTTTAAAGGCATGTGCATATGATCCAAGCCTTACTGTTGATGAAATTATGGCACAACAAGTTAAAAATGATGACCGAGTGAATCCAACTCAATTTAAAGAACTTGTTACTCGTTGGTTCACTCCGGAATTTCAGGTAACAATGATGTAATGTTGATTTCTTATTAAATATATATAATTATGGATTTATATCGAAGAAGTCTTATCATGTATAACTTTACCATTTACTGTAGAGTACATGCGGTGTTAAAAGAATGAGCCGCTCAAAGATGAAGGAGCCTCATGTTAGTGGGACAAAGTCGTTTGCTAGACTTGCTCATGAAATGGTATTATTCGAGATTTTATTTATTTATTAATTTTTGAATATTTTGGTTTTTATTTCCCTACTAACCTTCAAACGTAAATAATAGGCGACGAAGAATAATGGTATACATCCAACACGAGGAGAAATGTATATAAAAACTCGCACTCGTAAAGATGGAAGCATTGTTGATGATAACGCTACTCAAGTTGTGGTAATGTATTTTAATGTTCTTATATATCATGGGTGTGTTTAATTTTCTTATGATTATCTATTTTGTTATGTGTTTAATTAGGCTTCATTAAAAAAAATTACAAATGACTCTACAACCACACCCGACGATCCAGCTGATTTTACAAACGATGACTACTCAAAAGTTAAAGGCCCGGAGAAAAGAGGATACGTTCGATTAGTTGGAAGGATGCCAGCCACAAAAAGTAACACGACATATTCACAAACTAATGATCAGCTAAAGAGTGTTATCCAAACTAATGATCAACTAAAGAGTGTTGTCAATGCTATGGCTATCATCATCCAAGAACATATCCCCAATGCAAATTTATCTTCGGTTCTTAGCAATATAAACATGCAGGTAATTACATACATGACCATTATTTGTTCTTTTACGAATATATATTTATGTACTAGCATTTGTTTGATTTATATGTTTTAGGTCCCTGGTACTGGGTCTTTGGTCCATAACAACTCTTTATCATCTTCAAGAAGTCAATATGATAATGGTAATCACTTTTAACTAGTTAGTTTTTTAAAACTATTTCGGGTTATTATATGGATATGATTATGTTGTTGTAATATTGGTATGAAATTGATTAGCCAAAGCTTTCCATTTTACAGGGCAAGAAAGTCGTTTGGACAATTGATCTTAAAGTTTTGTTGACATTGCAATTAAGGTAATATGTTGGTTTTTTGTCTAATTGTTAGGTATTCGAGTCAATTATAAACGGTATTATATGTTTGTTTTTTTGGTCTAATTGTTAGGTGTTCAGGCCATTTTTACATGTTTTTTTAATCAAGAACAATGATTTTAAATAACTTCTAGTTTTTGAATCAATACTAATACTTGTTTACATGGTTGATGATCGCAGGGTAGATATCATGAGAAGCTTTGGAGCTAAGTTTTATGATACTGGAATTTTCACCCGAAAGAACGTTTAGACTTCTTGTTTAAATAATTGGAATTTGGAATATGTTAATTATTCATGATGTTTTCCTAACATTTGAAATATGTTTTGGATCGAATTTATTATTGAAGTTATGATATTATGAATTTTACATTCACAATTTTATGTTTTATTTTATATTTTATATTTAATATTGTAAATAAGGTAACTTTTATGTCAAATTATGTGCCACTAAATATAGTAGATATATTTAAATCGAAACACTTTTCACCAACACAATATTTGTGCCATAAAAGGTTTTTTATATCGTGGCAAAAAAAAGTGCCACTAAAACTAGTATAGATATGTGGCTATGATTACTTTTTAGAGGCACAAAAATTGTGCCACAAAAGTTTTTTTTATATTGTGGCAAAAGTTTAAGTGCCACTAAAAGTCCAAAAACTTTGTGCGGCAGATCCAAAAAGTGCCACTAAAAGGCTTTAGCGTCAGCGCTTCTAGCGTCACTTTTTTTGTGTGCCACCCATTCCTACAAGGGTCTTTAGTGGCACTTTTTTGTTATTTTATGGCACTTTTTGTATGTCACTAAATGGCTTTTTTTTTTTTTTGTAGTGATACTAGGTCTTTGTGCGTGATGATATCTGGGGTATTATACAGGGACTTCTGATTTTGCGGGAGCAATAGCCTAGTCCTCGTATAATACTCTGCACTGCTTTAATCATAAAGCCCACCCTCAACATAAAAAATGATGAAACATTGAAAAATGCGAATCATGTGCCGTTGAAGAAAAGATCCCCAAACGGGACACACCTAAAAGTCGAGCCATCATCTCTTTGTCTGAACGGAAATTCTAACCTGAGCTCTCATGGCATCACATTACCCATTTACAGATATCATTAGTGTACATTCACCTGTAAGACTGAATATAGGAGTCTGGATACGGGAGTATATTCTGAGATAGGTCACTCGAATAAGTTTAGTTTTTTAAAAACACTAATCCATATCTCGAAACAATTGAACTTTGTGTGAAAATTTAAGTGGCTCAGTATACTGACAATCTAAGTGAATCGTTTAGATCTTAAAGTGTTTAGAGCTCAACGGTACTAGTGATTTGTCATAAACTGATATGATCATCTTAAACAAACTCACAAAAAGATGTATGTATATAGTTGATTTCCCAAAATCCAAAAAGATTTTCAGTATGTTTTAGCATAAAATTTTGAAAATTCAAAAAGATTTTATTTCATCTTATTTTCGACAACTGATGTTGGAAAGCTGATTTTCAAAATTCCAAGTGCTGAACATGATGAACAACAAGGGTTGGGAGAGTTTGTTTGAAATGACAAATGAATTTGAAAAGATTAAATGGTTCATTAATTTGAAACCAAATTTGTTTCTACAAGTGAATAATCAGAGTTCATAAATGTCAAAATTGTTTATATTGCAAATGGTGTCTTGATGATTAGACTATGAATTTTTTAAAATGAAAAACCTTATGTTATGGGTAGAGTATATGCAGGTAAAAAGCTTTGAAAGAGCCAGGTTTCGACTCCTGAGGACTTTCCGCATAAGCGTATGCAGATTAGAGCCAGGTTTCCGATCCAAAGCCTGCAGATAGTGAATTCCAGACTACGATCCCAGCTTATCGAAAGGGGGAGTCTGAAGACGTAAGAGCCAGATTCAGATCTTGAAATAGCGTTCGAGAAAGAAGCTGCTAATGCTGAAGAGCTTAATGAATCAAGAGATCTGATCAAGAGAATTAGAAAGTTGGAAGAGTAAGGTTGAGATTCTGGAAGAGTAAGAGAGAGATTGATAAAGATGCGTATAATGGAGAATACTTTGGTGAGAGCGTGAAAACCGATCAAGACTGAAGACTCGACACACTGAAGACTCGTCATCATCCAAGGTGGAGTTTGTTAGTGCATATGTCTGTTGACTTCGTCTTGTATCGAGTCATGTAACTAGAATAGATAGACCAGGACACGTTGAACGAGAGAAACGGGAAACAGACCTGAACCCGCCACCTCGCACGAGGTGATAAAGTTCATGGGGTCTGGCCAGTTCATGCGACCTGGACCAGTTCGTGTGGTCTGGTTCGTGAGGTCTGGCATCTCCTATATATATGTGGTCTTGGGTCTTCATTTTAAGAACTTTTGGATTCCGGTAGCGAAGCTCTGCCGAAGTGTCGCCAGCTCGTGTAACTTTATCAAATCAATACAATCGACATTTAAAGTGATTCTACGTACAAATCTAGCTACTATAACATCAATACGTCTGATTCCGCCTCGTATTGATCGAGAACTCTTCTGATCGGCTCATTTGATCGAATCCCGATCCTACATTTATTAATGTTCATATTTTGATTACGGTTAGGGTTCCTACGGATTCAAAGAATGGGAACTGTTTGATCTGTTTTAGATGTTAATGAATTGTGATTAATTGTTATGGATATGTTTGGAATGATTCCTCAAATAACTGATTTTAGGCAAGTGTAACCGATCCCATGATTTCAGCAAATCATGAAACTGATCGCACATGTAACCGCACAAGACTAAGTTAGTCACACTAGGCTAGGTCAATCGCACAAGCACACGGGACTGTTTAGTAGTTGGGCCACACAACAGCTAGTGGCCCATCGACACATACCAGTCGCACAACATCTTAATGGGCTTGGGCTGTCGGATCACACAATATTAGTCCAATCGTACAAATAGATGGGTTGACAAGTAATTAGGCCGGGTGTTTGGATTGGGTCGCACAAGCACTGGTTGCGTAATTGGGCCCAATCGCACAAGGCCATGTGAATCGCACAAGGCCATGTGGATCGCACAAGGCCATTCGGGTCGCACAAGATATGTGGGCCTGAATGTCTGGGCTGCACACTTGAGTATTTGATGCTTAGTCTGATGCATGATGAATGATTAAGAACTGGCACGTTAGTCTGTATGTTGTCTAATGATTCGTGATGCTATGTGTTGTATGATATTTGTTATGTGATGTTACCTGTTGAGTTACGTGATTAATAAAACTGACTAGTATTGATAACCATGTTAGGACGTGGTTGATAGATCAACTGTGAACAAGTAATTTACATTACCGAGCAATCCAAGGTGAGTTCATTCCTCTTGAACATGCGTTCCGGTGGGTGGGACAATCATTGGGTATTCCTGAGAGGAGTAAGTCATTTGGGTAAAACTGGGATGTTGGATAATACACTCACTCCTATCACCATTATGTCCCATATTGTTTGTTACCTGAGAGGTAACGGGGTATTAGTTGGTAGCGCTATCTAGGTTTGGCACCCTCACCCCGTACCTGAGAGGACGAGTGTGAACTAATGACCCAGTCATGCCCAATGCTTTGATAGGGGCATTGGGGAAAGGGCAAAAATAGTCTGGAGCCATCTTGTACGGTATCGAGTTATTATCAACATTATTATCAATGAACTAAACTAAATACTTGGTAACCAACGTTTTCATAAAACAATGAACTCACCAGCGTTGTCTGATACACTTGTTGCATGCTCGCAGATCGTTAGGTACTATGGACAAGGAGCTTACTATCTGGATGGTTGGAGTGGTCATGGGTCGTACTACTTGGAATGCATTACTTGTTTAATGGTTTTAGATACATTTGGTTTGAAACATCTAAACAACGATTTACTGTTTGCTTCCGCTGAAACATGTTAACCTTGGATTATGTTTATGAATGTTTTTATCATTATAAATGGAGACTTTATTTAATATTCTATTACTGGTTCAATGTGATTGGTGGCTGGATCCTGGTACGTCACACGCCTAGCGGGATTCCCGCTTGTGTTATTTTGGGGTGTGACAGTTTGGTATCAGAGCCACTGGTTATAGTGAACTAGGTTTTAAAACGTTTTTATAAAACCAGACTATAACCGAACAGTTTAGAAAGCGACCATGGCACTCAGCTCCAGATTGCAAGGTTCGTCTCTCGTTTACTTATTGTACATCATATTTAGTGAACACTTGAGTATAACACTGTGTGTGAATGCACACCCAGTATTAAAGTATGAGTTCTTGTGTTACTAGCCTATGTTACATGATTGATAAACCTTCCTGATCTATGTGTTGGTGTTTTGATTAGCTACTCGAATTTGAGGAACCTTTTAAGCATGAGTTGGGAGGAGCTGAGATAAACATGCAAATCGCATTGTTATTATGGGTGCACACATAATAATAATGAGGGGTGCATGTGAGTCCCAGTGAGGCCTAACGAGTGTGAAAGGGGTTCCGCTCTGTTGTCTGATGTAAACTTAGTAGTCTATAGAAGTCATCGTGAGGTTTGACTCCTACCTTATCTCGACTCTTAACCTTTTCCCTTTCTTATATTGAATCATGAGCGGACAAGACCATGGATGTGGTTACATTGCGATGACTCAGGCCGAGTTGACAAACTTGATTAACACGCGTGTGGCTGAGGCTTTGGCAGCCTATCAAGCTGGTACGATATGTGCCAAATACCCTTTATACTTGTGTCACGTACTCAAATCTTACCCGTGCGCTGTATTTTCTCTCGTCCTTAGGTCAACAAGCGAATCAGAATCTAAACAATCCGCCTGCTTGTACGTTCAAGACGTTCATGGATTGTAAGCCACAGACATTCAGTGGGATTGAAGGAGTTGTAGGACTACTGCGCTGGTTTGAAAAGGCGGAATCGGTGTTTGCGATGTGTAACTATCCTGCTGGGGACAGAGTGAAGTATGCTTCAGGCACACTTGAGGATGGTGCCCTAACTTGGTGGAATTCCCAAGTTCAGATGTTGGGTATTGAAATGGAGAATGCGACTACTTGGGACGACTTTAAGGAGTTGATGCGTGAAGAGTACTGTCCTCGTGACGAAGTGTAGAAACTGGAGAACGAGTATTATGATCTGAAAATGGTGGGGTTTGACATTGAGGTATACACGAAACGCTCCCATGAGTTAGCTAATATGTGCCCGAACTTATCACGACCTCCACACCGAAGAATCGAGCTGTACATCAAGGGACTAGCCCCACAGGTTAAGGACTTGGTTACTGCAGCAAACCTCAACAACTTGACCCAGATTATTCGCTTAGCTCATAAGATCACAGACCAGGAGGTGGAGCGTGGCTCGCTACCACCGCGTGTTTCTACTACTGCCACTACTGCTGCAGCTACCACTCCTGCTACTGATAGCAAACGCAAATGGAATGATGTGGACAAGGTGTCCAACTCGAATCAGTCATAGAAGAAACCAGACAACAGTATCAACCGCAACTTTAGCCAGTCCTCTTCTGTGAATCAGAACCAGAGCAACAATTCAAATCAGGGCTTCTATGCGGGAAAGCAACCGAAATGTAACAAGTGCAACTTCCACCATCATGGGTCGTGCACCCGGGTATGTCACAGGGCAACAAGGTAGGCCATAGGGCTAGAGACTGCAGGGTCTCTCTCCCAAGGTATCAGCAGCAGCAGCAACCCCCACAGCAACAGGAGAGGCAGCAGCCTCAGCAGAATCAGGGAAATCGTAAGGGGTGTTTTTCAGTGTGGTGACGAGGGTCATTTCAGGCGGGATTTCCCACAACTGAATCAGAATGCTGGAAATAACAACACTGGGAATAACAACAATGGGAACAATGGAGGAAACGGTGTGCGTGGGAGAGCGTTTACCATTGGTGCTGGGGAAGCTCGCAATGATGGCAACGTCGTGATCGGTATGTTCTCTGTGAACAATCTATTTGCTTCTGTTTTATTTGACTCTGGTGCCGATTGGATTTATGTGTCTTTGGGGTTCAGTCGTCAGTTAGGATTGAGTCCCGCACCTCCTGTAAACAAATATGTTGTAGAGTTAGCCGATGGCAAAATGATTGAAGCTTCTCATGTTCTTTTTGGCTGCAAACTCGATCTTACGGGTCAAGTGTTCGACATTGACTTGCTCCCCGTTACTCTTGGAAGTTTTGATGTGGTCGTTGGCATGGATTGGTTGTCTAAGCATCAAGCGGAAATTCTATGTAAAGAGAAAATCGTGCGTATCCCTCTCCCCAGTGGAGAATCTTTGTCGGTTCAAGGTCATGTAGTGGTGCAATGGTTGGCATTATATCAGCCATGAAAGCCTAGAAGTGTCTACGAAAGGGCTACCCTGCTATTTTAGCTCTTGTTACTGGTACTTAACCTGAAGAAAGAAAGATTGAAGATCTTCCAGTTGTTCGCGAGTATTCTGATGTGTTCCTTGAAGAACTTCCTGGTCTACCTCCACACCGTCAGGTGGAATTCCAGATCGACCTCGCACCAGGAGCAACCCCGATTGGTCGTGCTCCTTATCGTCTTGCACCAGGAGAGTTGCAAGAGCTGTCAAATCAACTCCAAGAACTCTTGGATAGAGGTTTTATCCGACCCATATCTTCGCCTTGGGGAGCCCCAGTTTTGTTTGTAAAGAAGAAAGACGGGTCTTTCTGTATGTGTATTGATTATCGAGAACTCAACAAGGTGACAGTCAAGAACCGCTATCCTTTACCGCATATCGATGATTTGTTTGACCAGTTTCAAGGGTCAAGTTTCTACTCGAAGATCGACTTAAGATCGGGCTATCATCAGATGAGAGTCCGAGAGGAGGATGTCCCTAGGACAGCTTTTCGAACGCGGTACGGCCATTACGAGTTTCTGGTTATGTCATTCAGGTTGTCAAACGCACCGGCGGTTTTCATGGACCTCATGAATCGTGTGTGTAAACCGTATCTAGACGATTTCGTCGTTGTGTTTATCAATGACATTTTGATCTACTCTAAGAGCAAGGAAGACCATGAGCGACACTTGCGCCTTATCTTGGAGCTCCTGAGGAAGGAGCAACTCTACGTGAAGTTTTCTAAGTGTGACTTCTGGATACGAGAAGTGCACTTCCTTGGCCACATTGTTAATGAATCAGGGATACACGTGGATCCTGCCAAGATTGATGCTATCAGAAATTGGGCGGCACCGAAGAGTCCTTCGGAGCTGCGACAGTTTCTTGGTCTCGCTGGGTATTATCGAAGATTTATTAAAGACTTCTCGAAGATCGCTCAACCTCTCTCCTCGTTGATAAAGAAAGGTGTGGTATACTCTTGGGGATCGAAGCAGGAAGATGCTTTCCAACTCTTGAAACAAAAACTCTGCAGTGCACCGATCTTGTCTTTACTTGAAGGTACCGAAGATTTTGTGGTATACTGTGATGCTGATGCAACGCGAGAAGGTGATAGCTTATGCTTCTCGGCAGTTGAAGATTCATGAGAAGAATTACACGACTCACGAATTAGAGTTGGGGGCTGTGGTCTTTGCATTAAAAATCTGGAGGCTTTACCTGTACGGTACTAAATGCACCATTTATACCGATCACAAGAGCCTTCAGCACATCTTTGACCAGAAGGAATTGAACATGCGACAGCGTCGCTGGGTAGAACTTTTGAACGACTATGATTGTGCCATCAAGTATCACCCAAGTAAGGCTAACGTTGTAGCTGATGCCCTTAGTCGGAAGGAAATGAAACCCAAATGTAAACGAGCCTTACAGCTCACTATTCACTCAAATCTTCCTTATCAGATTCGTTCGGCTCAGACTGAAGCGTTGAAGGAAGAGAACATTAAAGCGGAGTATTTGCGGGGCATGGAGAAACGACTCGTGGAGAGGTCAGATGGCATCTATTATTTTATGGAACGGATACGGGTTCCTTTGTTTGGAAATCTTAGGGAGCTTGTGATGGACGAAGCGCGCAAGTCTCGATAATCTGTTCACCCAGGTTCGGATAAGATGTATCAGGACCTCAAAGTTTTGTATTGGTGGCCAAAGATGAAAGCCCACATTGCGACGTATGTGAGTAAATGCTTGACTTGTGCGAAAGTCAAGGTGGAATACCAGAAACCGTCTGGGTTACTTCAACAACAAGAAATACCCATGTGGAAATGGGAGCAAATTGCTATGGATTTCGTCACTGGTTTACCAAGAACTCAAAACGGTAACGATACCATCTTGGTGATCGTTGACCGCCTCACGAAATCTGCACACTTCCTAGCGATCAAGGAAACTGATAAGTTCTCACAACTTGCTGCTGTTTATCTTAAGGAAGTGGTTTCTACGCACGGAGTGCCAACCTCTATTATCTCTGATCGTGATCCGCGCTTCATATCTGATTTGTGGCAATCAATGCATAAATCATTCGGCTCACGTCTCGACATGAGCACTGGTTATCACCCACAGACGGATGGTCAAAGTGAACGAACCATCCAGACACTTGAAGACATGTTGCGAGCATGTGTGATTGATTTTGGTAAAGGATGGGAGAAACACTTGCCGTTGATTGAGTTCTCCTTCAACAACAGTAACCACACTAGCATCCAGGCGGCTCCGTTTGAAGCGTTGTACGGCCGGAAATGTCGTTCTCCTCCTTGTTGGGCTGAGGTGGGTGACAGCCAGATCACAGGTCCGGAACTTGTTCTTGAAACTTCGGAAAAGATTGTCTAGATTAGAAATCGTATGGCGGCAGCGCGTGATCGACAAAAGAGCTATGCTGACAAGCGTAGAAAACCCTTAGAATTCGTTGCAGGCGATCGCGTTATGTTAAAAGTCTCTCCCTGGAAGGGTGTGGTGCGCTTTGGGAAGCGTGGTAAGCTTAATCCTCGTTATGTTAGGCCATTCAAAATTCTGGAGTGAATCGTTAAAGTGGCCTACAAGCTCGACTTACCTATTGAGTTGGGTAACGTTCACGATGTACTCCATGTTTCGCAACTGAAGAAGTGTTTGTCTGATGAAACACTTGTGGTACCACTTCAGGAGCTGAAAATCGACGACAAATTGCAGTTTGTAGAAGAACCCATCGAAACTATGGATCGAGAAGTCAAGGTTCGTAAGCATAGTCGAATTCTAATCGTGAGAGTTCGTTGGAACTTAAGACGTGGACCGGAGTTCACGTGGGAACGCGAGGATCAGATGAAGCTCAAGTACCCTCACTTGTTCCCAACTGACCAATCTAAATATGATGCAACTGGTGAATTTCGGGACGAAATTCCCTTTCAAGTTGGGGATGATGTGGCACCTGCGGAAAATCCACAGTCATCCTGAACTATCACTTCACTCCTCTGAGTTGGCTTACCGAATTTCGAGACAAAATTTCTTTCAAGTTGGGGATGATATGACAACTCGTATTTCCAAGGTTCTTTCATGACGTTGTTTCTGCTTGTGATTCATTATACGTTGTAATTAAGTGAGTTGTTTGATGTTGAAATTTAAGGTTATGTGAACATGTCGCTTTCATGAAGTTGTAGATTTACTAAAGGTTATGATATATTAGTTGCACACCTCTCTTCCTCTCGATATGTGGTATGTTCGGCCCATACAAACCATCAAGCCCGAACCGAACTCAGCCCACTCTTACCTTTTGTGCGTGTAAACTTGTATGTGCGCAAGTTTGGAAATATTGATAACCCTAGTGTGGTGCTCCCCCCTCTCTACTCGACGACAAAAGCCTTCATTCGAAGCCTTCATTGTTTGGCATCATCCTTTTCTCGTTCCAGACTTCTTGCACGCACACACACACTACTTCTCGGTTAGTATCATGCTCTTAATCAAAGTTCCTGGTATGATTGATTTCGTTGTTTTGTGTTAGATCATATGATGTGGTGTCTTGGTTTCTTGTATGGATGGTTTGTGTTATTGTAGAAGCTTATGGGTTCATTCCCGATCTATTGTACACCGAATGCTCATGGTTACAATCGTTGTCAATTAAATATGCTACACACGTTAACTAAATTGGTCCGATGCAAATGATGAACACACGTTAATGAATGGAATGATTTAGGAGTTTATTGTGCGATGTTAGCATTGGATTGAATCTGGATATACATGATGCATGCGTGTTTATTAATGTTCATATTTTGATTACGGTTAGGGTTCCTACGGATTCAAAGAATGGGAAATGTTTGATCCGTTTTAGATGTTAATGAATTGTGATTAATTGGTATGGATATGTTTGGAATGATTCCTCAAATAACTGATTTTAGGCAAGTATAACCGATCCCATGATTTCAGCAAATCATGAAACTGATCGCACATGTAACCGCACAAGACTAAGTTAGTCGCATAAGGCTGGGTCAGTCGCACAAGCACACGGGACTGTTTAGTAGTTGGGACGCACAACAGCTAGTGGACCATCGACGCAAACCAGTCACACAACATCTTAATGGGCCTGGGCTGTCGAATCGCCCAATATTAGTCCAATCGCACAAATAGATGGGTTGACAAGTAATTGGGTCGGGTGTTTGGATTGGGTCGCACAAGCACTGGTTGCGTAATTGGGCCCAATCGCACAAGTCCATGTGAATCGCACAAGGCCATATGGATCACACAAGGCCATTCGGGTCGTACAAGATATGTGGGCCTGAATGTCTGGGCTGCACACTTGAGTATTTGATGCTTAGTCTGATGCATGATGAATGATTAAGAACTGGCACGTTAGTCTGTATGTTGTCTAATGATTCGTGATGCTATGTGTTGTATGATATGTGCTATGTGATGTTACCTGTTTAGTTACATGATTAATAAAACTCACTAGTATTGATAACCATGTTAGGACGTGGTTGGTAGATCAACTGTGAACAAGTAATTTACATTACCGAGCAATCCAAGGTGAGTTCATTTCTCTTGAGCATGCATCCCGGTGGGTGGGACAATCATTGGGTATTCCTGAGAGGAGTAAGTCATTTGGGTAAAACTAGGATGTTGGATAATACACTCACTCCTATCACCATTAAGTCCCATCTTGTTTGTTACCTGAGAGGTAACGGGATATTAGTTGGTAGCGCTATCTAGGTTTGGCTCCCTCACCCCTTACCTGAGAGGACAGGTGTGAACTAATGACCCAGTCATGCCCAATGCTTTGATAGGGGCATTGGGGAAATGGCAAAAATAGTCTGGAGCCATCTTGTACGGTATCGAGTTATTATCAACATTATTATCAATGAACTAAACTAAACACTTGGTAACCAATGTTTTCGTAAAACAATGAACTCACCAGCGTTGTCTGATACACTTGTCGCATGCTCGCAGATCGTTAGGTACTATGGACAAGGAGCTTGCTATCTGGATGGCTGGAGTGGTCATGGGTCGTACTACTTGGAGTGCATGACTTGTTTAATGGTTTTACATACATTTGGTTTGAAACATTTAAACAACGATTTACTGTTTGCTTCCACTGAAACATGTTAACCTTGGATTATGTTTATGAATGTTTTTATCATTATAAATGGAGACTTTATTTAATATTCTATTACTGGTTCAATGTGATTGGTGGCTGGATCCTGGTACGTCACACGCCTAGCGGAATAAGCTTCTCACTTCTCCGTCAAGTTTACTTACTCTCATGGCGTAGCTTGGTCACGAATTCCCCCCCGGGGTCCTCCGTGGCGAGGCTAACGATGTTCTCTTTTGTAGGACGACGAAGTGGAGCCTTTACACGTGAGACTTGTTGACTGTCCATCGGGACACGATGACTCAACATTTGCACCATCTGTGGGACCCAGTCCGTCTAGTAATCCCATTTAGAACCTAAAACGCTGTAAAGCGTCGCCCTTCATCTGAAGTATCATGGCTACACCACCTCCTCCCTTACCTCCAAACTCTTTGACGGTAAAGACGGTACAAAGCGCCAACAACGTGGTAACGGTGGAAGCTATCACGCATGAGGAAGAAGTCGGTGACAGGGTTAAACCATCGGGAAAAAGGGACACTATCACGTTGGATTCCGTAGCCATGCACAGGGATGAACTCAAGAACGAACTTGAAGATCTGGAAAGATGAGAGAAACTAGAAAGTTTAAAAACCAGACTCTCCTTTAAGACACCATCCAACAAGGAGGATACAAGCTCACAAGGAAAAAGTAATGATGCGGACCCCTTGGATGCCTTTATGACTACGTTGAGGCAAATAACTCCAGAAGAACGAGAAGGGTTAATGAAGGGAAAGGAACAAAAAGCAAAAGATAAAGGGGATCAGGATGATGGTGGGCTGAACAAACCCTACTTACCCAAGGATTTGGCTGAGGTCTCAAAGTTCACTAAAAGAATATCTGAGGTGCCCATGCCTCCAAAACTTAAGCCTCCGTTGAATCTAGACAGGTATAATGGAACCAAAGACCTGGAGGATCACTTGCATGCCTTTAGGGGTGCTGGACAAGTGGGGAGATGGTTGATGCCCACTTGATGTCATATGTTTGTTCAAACATTGACTGAAGGAGCCATGCTTTGGTTTGACAGCCTTCCAGCTGGGAGCATAGATAGATATGAAGAGCTAAGTGAGAAGTTCTTCAGGAACTTCAGTCAGCAAAGAAAGGTGATCAAGAATCCCAACGAGATCATGCATATTCGACAGAGAGACAATGAGCGAGTGGACCAGTACAAGGAAAAATTTGTCAGGGAGAGTATGAACATCAAGGATGTCCCTGAAGTAATGAAGATTAGCAGCTTCATAAATGGGTTGAACCATACTTAGCTATGTGAGAAGCTGGGGGAAGAGTTCCCCGAGACCTTTGACAATCTCATGGAGAGAGTTAGGGCCTTTGTCAGAGGGAAGGAGACTGTCAGCAAGGCCAAGGAACTGGAAGCTCCGCCCCGGAGAGCCAACCCAGCTCCAAAACCTTAGGAAAAAGGTACATTCTATCCCAGAAAGCCTATGTTAGTATCTGAGTTTCTTTAGAATGTGTTTGTTTGAATTAATTGATGTAAAATGGTAAAACAGAGATGTAGTAATTACAGCGGGAATAACAATCAAACTTTATAAACACAATCACGGAAGAAAAGTTTTAAGCAAACATGTTTTCCATTGAGTCGAATGATTGTATCAAATTACAATAACCAAAACAATTGCATGCATGCACAAGACTCCCCCTCAGCCTGAGCTCAGTGATTTGTTCGTACAATATGACTTGTGAAGAAAGAGCTAATGGAACAGTACAGAGTACTGTTCTGTTTATAGTACAGATAAACCACTGAGCATCTTTAGCTGACGTCACCATGAAAGTGACATCTAACCTCCTAACAAACTCTAAACACTGTTCTATACAAACACTAATTACACTAGACACTGATTACATAAAACACTGATGCAGTATCCACTGTTGTATCATAAGCACTGATGTTGAGAAGTAGTGCTTTCTTCAAAGGTTGACCAGTCATTGAATGGGCAGTGCTTTGGTCTTCATCAGTACTTAGGATGCATCAGTAGTTAGGCTTCAGTCTTTATATCAGATCAGGTCTTTGGCCAAACAGTTATTAAGATGATCAGTGCTTGGAGTCTGTCAGATGCTAGTAACCAATGTCAAGGGAAAAGTCTTGTACAAGCTCTGCTTATGATGATCAACTGTTCTGAACCAGTTTTGGCTTTCCTTATCATCTGTTCTTTCTGGGTTTGAGTACATGAACCAACAATCTCCCCCTAGAATAGATGATGCCAAAACACTTCATTATTCATGATCTTTATTGTCTCATCAACATTTCCCTAACTTGACCCTTGAATTAAAGTTCAAAGTTAAGGGAATCTTCATTATCCTCATTCCTGCAAAGTTGAAGTTCTAAGAGATCTTGGAGGTCAGCTACACTCAGGCCTAGTGCATCCTCCCTTGATATGTGTTCAACTACTCCACTGGACTTGAGCAAGGTCAATATATGGGTCTTTTGATCAGACTTCCACTTTAGTATTTTTGAGTTCAGTGGGTTTCTTAGGAGAGTTTTTATTTTTGATGAGTTTGGTGATGGATGCCTGCTCATGAATCTTTTAGCAATTTCTTGTAACTTTGTTGAGTCAGGATCCTCTTCAATCATTCTTTTGATGGCCTCTTTCATATAGTCAGCTTCTCTCTGTGCATCTTCTTCATCTATCTGCTTTTGCCTTTTTCTTTGATATCAAGGCTATGATGGAAGTGTCAGATGATGTGAACAGAGGTTTTAGAGAGAGGGCCTGCTGTTGAGACTCATCAGTTTTCTTGTTTCTGTATGCTGGTTTCTTTGGAGTTTTAGGATCTGTCTCTCTTAGTTTTTCCAGCTTCTCATACACCATGTCAGTGTACTGCCTAGACCATTTTGATATGGCTTTTGCTGAACCATACTTGGCTGCAACTAACTCTTGCTTCTTTTTTTTATATTCCAAGGTAAGCTCCTTAATGGTCTTTTTATACTTATTCCAATTTGGTGCATACCTTTTCATACAGGGATCATTTCTTACCCTTTCAATTCTGCTTGCTTTAGTTTTGAGTGCAATGGGTGGCCAGTCTTTAAATTGATCAACCTTGGCAGGATAGAACTTGTCTCTCATGATTAGCTCTAAGAGGTCTTTTCTCATCTCCTTTTGTAGGTCAGCATTTGGTGGTAGGTTAGACATCTCTTTGCTTAAGTCTCTTGCATAATCTTTTAATTTCTTGACTTTGCTAAGTAAATGCTGCATTCGACTTCAGATGCTACTATCATTCTCCCCTTTACCTTCATACTTGGCATGTAATTCGGCTTGCTTTGCTTTGATTTTTAAATACTCATCCATATTCTTGGGAGCTCTGAAGCCATGAAGGGAAGGGAATTTCATTTTTGTAGGAACATCACTGTATAGAATTGCCTCATTTCATTTTTAACTGCATGCAATTCCAGTGGATAGTCTGCTGCTAATGGAACAAATCTTGAGGGATCATATCCTTCAAGTGTTTTTGGGTCAGTGATTGGGTTTGATAATGATGATGGTGGTGGAATGGATGGTTTAGGTTGGGTTTGAATGATAGGTGTGGATGATATAGGAGTAGGTGCTGGTATGTCATCATCATGCACCTGAAACTTCCTTTTTCTGGTGTAAACTTTTGTGGGAGAAGGGATTTTTGTTTAGGATTTGGAAACAGGTGATTAAAGCTTGGGAAGGAATTTTGAGAGTGATGGATGGTTGACTAACAGCTGTTGAAACAACTGGTGTTTTAACCACTGTTGTCATAACCACTGTTGAAGTGTCAACAATTGTCTTCTGCTTTTTGGCAGGTGGTTTTTGTGGTGAAGGTGTAGTTTTTGGTTTGTCAGTGGTTGGTTTTTCTGAACTATCTGTGGTTTTGAGACCACCAGTGGGTGGCTTTTTGGGTGTTTGTGGTTTTGAGAATTTTGCAAGTGGTGGTTTGTTATGTTTGAAGGATTTCTTTTTGGTGGAAGTTCCAACATTCTTAGTTTTCATTTCCCATTCTTTTCTTGCATTTTGTTCCTTTCTCCACTGCCTTTCCTTTGTTGCATTCTGATTTTGAACTGTCTTTCTGTTTTTCTCCACTTCATCTGCTAGAAGATTAAGGGTTTCATAAACTCCCTTTTTCCTTTCATTTGCAGGTGTTTCAGCAGTGGTTTCAGAAGACTTCTTTTCTGGTTCTAGCTTTGTCTTTGGCTGCCTTGGAGTAGGCCTGCCAAACTTTTTTATATCATGTTTCTCCCCTTTTTTGGCATCATCATCTTGATTATCATCATCTTTGTAGATGGATGCAAGGACAGTGCCAGTCTTTCTTGTCAAGGCTTCTTTGATGGCCTTGATATCTGCTTGAGTATCTTTATATCTTGCATCAACCATGTTTCTAATCAAATCCATTTGATGGTTGTGTTGGGTTTTTGCAAGTTCCCCTTGAGCAGTGATAATTGGTTGAATTGCATTCCAAAGCTCTTGGGAATATTGTTGTGGAGTGGGTTAACTTTTGGAAACTTCTACCAACTGTTTGATCATATCTTGCATGTTGTTAACAATGGTTTCAATGGTATCAAGTCTCTCCGTCAATTCATGATATCTTAAACCATCACCCAAGTAAATGGGATCATCTGATTTCCCACTAGCAGTGGTTGTATCAGTTGTTGGACGAGGAGAATTTTCCAATGGTTCATCAACTGATGCCCAATTTTCTTGGTACTGGGGACTTCTTTCCTCAGCAGTGGTTACCTTAGTAAGCTCATCAGTTGTTAACTTGAACACACCAGTGGATACCTTAGTTCCCAAAGAAGAAAGTGCCTTCAAGGGAGTCTGACTTATGAAACTACTGTCCAGGTGTAAATCAGTGGATTCAACACCTGTAGTAGCTGCTCCACTTGAACTACTAACAGAATTTCAAGAAACTCTTGTAGTGTAACCTCCTCAACTATTTGTGGGGTAACCAATTGAGTTGTTTCAGACACAACCATTGTTGTGGTTATACTCTCAGTAATGTATTGGTGAGAGGGGCTGTTTTGTGTCTGAAGCTCAATGGCATCAAATAGAGGTATGATGGATGGTGGTAATTGTGATGAGGAGATAGGAGTTGAAAGAGAATTTGCCCAGGGAGAAGGGCTGTTAAACATATCCTCAAGTGAGGTATATGCTTCGTTTTGTGGTGTCCTGTGCTTACAACCTGGTCCTTTTGTGAGGAAGCAGGAGGAGTTAAGGCTTTGGGTGGAGATCTTTCCAACTGTTGTGAGGAAGTCGCAACAGTGGTTATTTGTGACATT
Organism: Helianthus tuberosus; assembly: GCA_030545235.1. Lineage (NCBI taxonomy): Eukaryota > Viridiplantae > Streptophyta > Magnoliopsida > Asterales > Asteraceae > Helianthus > Helianthus tuberosus. The sequence goes on from JARYGA010059727.1 coordinate 59,923, forward strand.
TGTGTTGTCACTGGATTAACTTCTGGGATCTCATCTTCCGGAAGGTCCTTTTTAGAGGGTTTGGGGGGCTTTTTGGATATTTTCTTTTTGGTCTTTTTAGGGAGTGTTGGTGGGGGTTGCACAGCAGTGGTTGTGCTACTATGGTCACCAAGAGCAGTGGACTCAACAGCAGAAACCTGAGGAGCTGATGTGGACTCATCCAAATTTTGCTCAGGCGCCTCTGTTTGTGTTTTTGAAGGTTTTGACTCTAACAACCTTGTAAAAGTTTCAGCAGATAAACTATTTATTTGACAAGAAGCACCTTGGACAACCACTTGTGCACTGTCTTTTGGTACTTTCTGCTATAAATAGTAGCTTAAAAACCTTGGAAACAACAAAAAATGTTTCTTCTTTTCTTTTGTATTATTTACATTTTTTAACCAAATCATTGAAAATCTCTTGGATGTAATTGCAATCAACTTATGCCATTATAGCATAACCCAAGTATTGAATTTTCAATGGAATTTCGTTGAAATATGTTGTTTTGTTTAAACACTCATGAGCAGGGTATGAAATAAAAATTTCATGGGAGGTGGGAAATCTCCCTTTTACAATGTGGCTTTTGTCATTTTTCCCACATACCCTCTTTTGTTGGTTCATGCACTCAAACCCAGAAAGAACAGATGATGAGGAAAGCCAAAACTGGTTCAGAACAGTGGATCATCATAAGCAGAGTTTGTACAAGTCTTTCCCCTTGACAGTGGTTTACTAGCATCTAATAGACTCCAAGCACTGATCAACACAACAACTGTTAACCAAAGATCTGATGAAGAATAAAAGACTGAAGCCTAACTACTGATGACTCACAAGTACTGATGAAGACCAAAAGCACTGGTAATTCAAGGACTGGCCAACCTTTGAAGAAAGCACTGATTCTCAACATCAGTGCTTATGATATAACAGTGGATACTGCATCAGTGTTTTATGTAATCAGTGTTTATTGTAATCATTGGTTGTATAGAACAGTGTTTAGAGTTTGTTAGGAGATTAGATGTCACTTTCATGGTGACGTCAGCTAAAGATGTTCAGTTGTTTGTCTGTACTATAAATAGAACAGTACTCTGTACTGTTCCATTAACTCTTTTCTTCACAAGTCATCTTGTACGAACAAATCACTGAGCTCAGGCTGAGGGGGAATCTTGTGCATGCATACAATTATTTTGATTGTTGTAATTTGATACAATCATTCAATTCAATGGAAAACATGTTTGCTTAAACTTTTCTTCCGTGATTGTGTTTATAAAGTTTGCTTGTTATTTCCGTTGCAATTACTACATCTCTGTTCTACCATTTTACATTAATTAATTCAAACAAACACAATCTAAAGAAACTCAGATCCTAACAATTGGTATCAGAGCTTGGATAGTCAAAATTCGATCTAACAATCAATTTGATGTAAGAGTTCAGCTCAGATTTATTGATACTCAAAATTGTTCATATCAGTTGATAAAAACAGAGTAAAAAGGTAATCACGTACAAGTTGATTATTCTGAAAACTTTTGTAAAAATCAACCAAGATGGCATCACAATCACATGACCCTCACAACACATGGACTCTCTTCAAACCACCGATGCTTGTCAGATCCGAGTACAACATCTGGCAGCGTCGGATGGGTCATGTCCTTGCACAACAAAATACTGGCTGTTGGAAGTCAGTCATGTATGGACAACATGTTCCACAGGTGCCTAGTACTGAAGATCCCAAAGGCATTGTGCCTAAAAGCCCTGAAAACTACTAAGAACAAGATTTTCAAAAAATTGAACTAGATGCAAAGGCTTTTAGCATAGTAGCCTCAGCTCTTCCAAATGACATTTGTGCTGGACTGTTACATTGTAACAGTGCCAAAGAGCTGTGGGATGCTTTAAAAGAACAGTTCGGTGATACAGAAGAGGTGATAGAAAATAACAGGGAGGTTTTGAATCAACAGTATGAAACATTTTTTCATGTGAAAGGAGAATCACTGCCACAACAGTTTGAATGTTTTAGTTGTCTCATTAGTGAACTGAAACTTGTTAATGTTGAATTTGCAAAATCAACTCTAAATAGTAGGTTTCTAAGGTCACTTCCTGAAAAATGGGACACAATTGCTTTTGTAACCAAAAATTCAGTTGGATTCAAAGAGTTAACACTGACTCAACTTCATGGTCGACTCCTCACCTATGAGAGAGAGTTAAACCAGAAAAAGAAGTTACAAGAGTCAAGGAAGGTTGTTGATGACTACACATTTGGTAGCACAACACTTCTTGGTCAAGAGGATTCTGGTAGTAGTAAGGATCGGAGTTATGATCATTACATTGACATAACTGCTGGTGGAGCTTTTAACAACTCTGATTCTTACTCAACTAGCTATGCTTTCACAGCTAGTAGTGAGAACCATAATTCTGACAATTTATCCTTTGAACTCAATGATCTCCAGCATTTTGATCCCACTGATCTGGAGGAAATGGACATATTGCATCAATTGGCACTGCTGAGTGTAAGAACCAGCAAGTTTTATAAAAGAACAGGGAGAAAATTTCTAGGGTTACATGGGAACTTGAAAGTTAGGTTGGATAAATCAAAGTTAAAGTGCTACAAGTGTAATAGGCTAGGACATTTTGCTAGAGAATGTAGAAGCAACCGAAACAATGGACCAATCATAACACATCCTAGCCCTAGACCTCAAAACACACAAAACACTGTGCACTATTACCAAAATACCCCTGCTGCTCATGTAAACATTGCTCATTATGCACACCCTGTAACACCTATTCCAGTGCAATATGTTCAAACCACTGTTCCTCAAATACAGTATGTCCAAGCCCCAGTTTCTCAGGTCCAAGTGCAACAACATGCACAACATGCTGCACAAACATCTACTCCAGCAGAGGCCAATCAGCAAAGCTTTTTACCCAAGGCTTTGTTGATTGGAGTAGCATGCCTGATGAATTAACTGATGAAAACTTTGCTCTATTTGCTAAAAATGATGCTCCTGTTGATGAATTTTGTTTTGTAGCATTAGAGTCAATTCCTGAAGGGCTGGAAACTGAAGAAGGAGAATCCAGTACTGAAACAGTGGATGAGATTGCTGAAGCAGTGGTTACTGCTATTGTTGGTGAACATCTGATGGAGAAGGAAGTCAAACCACTGTTAGAGCCTCTTGCTGACCCTTGGTGTAAGGAAGAAGAGAAAGAGAAAAAGAAGGAGAACAACAGTGCTTGTGAAAATGTGTGTGATTGTGCCATGATGGCTACAGCTAAGGTATCACCTCAAGTCTTGAAAAACCTATGTTCAGACAAATGCATCATAGCATTTGCTAATGTTAAAGAGGTGAATGAAAATCTTAGAGACAAGATTTTAAAAGATGAAATACAATTTGAAAAATCTGTTAAAGAACTGAAAAACAAATTGTTTGAAAAAGAAAGTGAAATTTGCAGCCTCAAGCATTAGCATAGCATAACCAAGGACCAACTCCAGGCTATGATAGAATAATATCAAACTTGTAAAAAGGAGTTGGAATCCACCCAAATCATATGTGAAAAATGGGTGGAATCATGCAAGGGATATGAAGTTATGCTAGAGAAACAGATCAAAAGCAATGTAAAATTTGGCATAGGTTTCAGAAAAATGACCAAGTTGAAAATACTGCTGTAAATGAGTCTGTTCAAAACACTGTTGAGATAATACCAAGAAACAAGGATGGTCAAGAAATAAAAATAACTGATAAAAATGATAACAAAATCACTCTTGAAAGACCAGAGGGGTCCTCAACTTTTGAGGAGCTTGAAAAATACCAATTCAAACCCACTTGGTCAGATGAGTGTGACATCCTTGAGAAATTTCGAACCCATGGATTTTTCCACAGTTGAAGGTGTGAAAGCACCTAAGGCCAAAGTAATCCCTCTTAAAGACATACCAACAGTGGTTCAAAACTCTGTTGCAAAGGAAGTTGAAAAGAGGAAGAAGAGAGAAAAAGTTAAAAATTTGTTTTGTGATTTCTGTGAAAAGAAAAACCATTCCACAAAGGATTGTTTTCATCTTAAACCATATGATATTAACAAAACAAGCATAATTGAGCCTGCAAACAGCTGTTCCATCTGTGGAAAAACCAACCATGTCACTCATGAGTGTGTGTACCTCAAAACCTTTGAGGTCAAAAGAAAAGAGTACACTTTAAAAACACCCATGAGCTCATCAAAACAACCTGTCATGAAACAACAACCATTTGTATCTGTCCAAACAGCTGTTACAAAATAGCTGAACAAAAACACTGCTCCAAAAGATGTGCAAGTGACATATGCACCACCTGCCAACCAATTTCAAAGAGGAAAAGGTCAACCACCATACCAAAGGGTCCCACATGTTTATGAGGCCTACAAAAAGCCCCCTAAACCAAAAGTGAATAGGCATCCTTATGGGTTTCAACATCTGACAGGAAATGATGCATAATAGTGGTTAGAGAAACAAGTTTCAAAAACTGTTCAATCCCCTGATCTAACCACTGTCCATGTTCCTGGACTTGACACTGACACTGTTGTAACCCCATCCAAAGCCTTATTGGCTTTGGAGACCCTCCTGAACTAATTGTTTACTTGATGTGCAGGGAGCTTCTGCATGCTTAGATAGTCTTTGGTATGTAGATAGTGGAGGCTCCAGGCACATGACTGGATGTAGAGCCCTACTCAAAGAATTCAAAACTCATGAAGGGGGTGATATATCTTTTGGTAACAATTCTAAGGGTAAGGTTTTGGGGTTTGGAACAGTTCAGTCTGGAAAAGTTAAGTTTGAAAATGTTAATCTAATTGATAATATAAAATTCAACCTCCTTAGTGTCTCATAAATGAGTGACAAAGGCTATGGGTCATTATTTACTAAGGAGAGTTGCAAGATTGTTGGACCAGATATGGTCAAAAATATTGAAGAAATAATAGCCAATGGAAAAACCCAACTTGTTGCTCAAAGAAGTGGTAATGTTTATGTAGTTGATTTGTCAAAAGAGAGCCCTATGACTGATGCATGTCTGGTCTCAGCTGCCTCTAACAAAGAGACATAATTATGGCACAGAAGATTGGGGCACACAAATCTCAAGACAATCACTGCTTTGTCAAAACAAGGCCTTGTAAGAGGTCTTCCACAAAAATTATTCACCTATCCTGAGCATTATGTTTCCTGTTTAAAAGGTAAACAACATAAAAGCTCATTTAAGTCCATTGAAGATTCCAAAACAACCAAGTGTTTGCAAATGCTGCACATGGACTTGTTTGGCCCAGTAAAAATCATGGGCTTGAAAAAGAAGAGATATTGTTTAGTAATTGTAGATGATTTTTCCAGGTTTACATGGACTTATTTCTTACATTCTAAAGATGAGACTGCAGGCATTTTGCAAGATTTTTTCAAACAAGTTGAAAAGCAATTTGACCTGCCAGTAAAAGTCTTTAGGAGTGACAATGGCACAGAATTCAGAAATATGAAGTTGGATGAGTTTTGTGTGTCAAAAGGGATTGTAAGGCAGTACAGCATCCCAAGAACACCAGGGCAAAAAAGGGTGATTGAAAGGAAAAACAGAACCTTGATTGAGGCTGCCAGAACCATGCTTGCAGATTCAGGTTTGCCATTAACATTCTGGGCAGAGGGTGTAAACACTGCTGCTATGTCCAAAACAGAGTTTTGATCAACCCCAGGCATCAAAAGACTGGCTATGAAATTCTGTATAAAATCAAACCACTGATCTCATACTTTAAAGTCTTTGGCTGCCCATGTTTCATTTTAAACTTAAAAGATTCAATTTCAAAATTTGCAGCCAAAGTAGATTGTGGTTATTATCTGGGATACACAACCACTGCCAAGGCCTACAAATTGTTTAACACAAGGACATGGTGTGTGGAAGAGACTTTGAATGTTAAGTTCAATGAACTTTCATCTTTGAAAATCCCAGCAAATCCTGCTGAATTGTTTGATTTAGATAAATTCACATTTGAAGATGTGTCTGTCAAGACTAACCATGCAGGTACACCATAATCTCCACCATCAGACAATGGATATGAAGTTGTAATTCCATAACAAAAATTCACTTCCATCACCAGAGCAGCAGATGTTCAAAACAGCTCTCAAAGCTCAACCACTGCTACATCAACAGTTGTTGACCATAGTAGCCCTTCAACCTCTGTCACCATATCCTCAACAGATGTTAGCTCAGATGATTCACATCTGCAGCCTTCACCATTTAATGACATTGTTCCATACAAGGGAGATTTAATCTTCCTGAAGGCCCAATCCATCAGATCAAATCATTGGCAACATCAATGATGGGGTTCTCACCAGAAGTCAATCCCAAAACATTTGTCTTTTTGCTGGCTTTTTATCACTCCATCAACCAGTCAAGTACCAAGAGGCAGTAAAAGACAACAGTTGGGTAGAAGCCATGCAGGAAGAGCTCCAACAGTTTAAAAGACAACAAGTATGGGAACTTGTACCACTGCCAGAGGGTGTGAGTTCTATTGGAACAAAGTGGGTCTTCAAAAATAAAACTGATGAAAGGGGCATTATTGTCAAGAATAAAGCTAGGCTTGTGTTTCAAGGTTTCAGACAGGAAGAGGGTATTGACTATGATGAAACTTTTGCCCCTGTCGGAAGATTGTAAGCTATTAGACTGTTCCTGGCCTTTGCTGTCAACCACAACATAAAGGTGTTTCAAATGTGCTTTCCTATGTGGTAAGATTCAAGAAGAGGTATATTTTTGTCAACCACCTGTTTTTGAGGATCCATTTAATCCAGATCATGTCTACAAGCTAACAAAGCTTTGTATGGCCTGAAACAAGCACCTAGAGCCTGGTATGAAACTTTATCCACTTTTCTAATCTCTATTGGCTTCACAAGAGGCAAAATTGACAAAACATTGTTTTTAAAATTGAGAGGAAAAGATCTGATGATTTTCCAGATTTATGTGGATGACATCATATTTGGTAGCACATGTAATAAAATGTGTGAAGAGTTCAGAAAACTCATGACAACTGAGTTTGAGATGAGTGCAATGGGTGAACTACAACGCTTTCTTGGTCTCCAAGTTAAGCAAATGCAAAATGGTACTTTCATTCATCAAAGCAAATATGCTAAAGAACTATTAAACAAATTTGAGATGAATGATTTCAAACCATGGCAACCACCAAGATAGTCATGTTTGATGAAAATGATGATTTGGTTGATCAAACTCTTTATAGAAGCATGATTGGGTCTTTATTATACCTAATTGCATCTAGGCCAGACATCATGTTTGCAACATGTGTTTGTGCAAGATCCGATTTAGCCCCTAGAAAGTC